>SMGU01010246.1:0-13847 GCA_004348175.1 Puccinia novopanici
CCCCCCCCCCCCCCCAATAAAAAGGAGATGATTTCCAGCCACAGAATTAACTTGTGCCATGCAATACCCCCTGTCTCAGCCAAGTTCCTAATACAAAAAGGTTTAACCAAAGAAAAAACTTAGTGAATCCAAATTTCAAATCTTTATTTATTAATCCTTTTCACGTATCATTAAGAATTTCCAAAAATTTCCAAATAATTATTCAAAAACTCAAAAATAAAAAAACACTTTTTTCTTCTATTTTAATTTTCATTTTAATAATTATTTTTTCATTTATTTTTTAAATTTAATTTCTTAAAGATTATTTTTAGGGGGTTCGACACGCAACACCCCAATATTGGTTGCGCGACCCCTGGGACGTTGAGAAGACTTCCCAGGGGGGTTGCGCAATCAAGAAACTGCCGGGATTGGGGGTCGCGGAACAAATTTTTAAAAAAAAACTATTTTTTTCATAAATTTTTTTGAGGGTCACAATGAGATATATTTTATGATATTGAGGTTTATTCCTACATTTTCAGGGGTGAAGAATCTAATGGTAAGATTCATTTCTCCAAAAAACTTTATTTTTCTACTCTTATTGGTGTTACACCTGGTTTTTTGCGGTAATTTTTTCAGGTGTCAAATCAAAAGATTTTGAGAAATTTTACAATTTATTCCCAATCTTTAAATGGTTAAAAAAACAATGGTGAAATTCATTTTGGTTAAAGTTCAATAAGTCTTCCTATTTGGGAAAAAGAAATTTATGACACCCCCCAAATAGGAAGAATTATTGAGCTTTAAACAAAATAAATATCACCATTGTTTTTTTAACCATTGCAAGATTGGGAATAAATTTCAAAGTTTCCCAATATCTCCTGATTTGTCACCTGAAAAAATTCCTCCAAAAAATCAGGCGTAACACCAATAAGAGTATAAAAATAAAGTTTGTTGGAGAAATAAATGTTACCATTAGATTCTTCACCCCTAAAAATGTAGGAATAAACCTTAATATCATTCAATATCTCTCATTGTGACCCCCAAAAAAATTTATGAAATAAAATAGATTTTTTTTAAATTTGTTCCGCGACCCCCCATTCCCGGCGGTTTTTTGGTTGCGCGACCCCCCTGGGACGTCTTCCCAACGTCCCAGGGGTCGCGGAATCAATATTTGGGGGTTGCGTGTTGAGCCCCCTATTTTTATCCCTGAAATTTGAATATATCACAAAAAACCAGCCATGAGAATCTTAAAATTAACTTCAAGAAGTTGAAAAGTGTGTGTTTATAGGGAAAGGGGAGTGATATTGAAAAGAATATTCAGAAAAACTATATTGGTTAATATTATGCTAGTTAATCTGGGATGCAAACTTCCCAGTTATGGTTTTTTTTTTGATGAAAATTCATAACTATGGGCTCAAGTATGGATTTGAGACTCATTTCAAAAGAATAAAAAAAATATAATGGGAAAAACGCATAATCATTATGAATGAATGCATAAATGAAAAGCTAGGCAAAAACCATTTCCAACATTTATCTTGGGGAGAAAGTGCCATTTCACAATGCCTACAGCCAGCGGTGGGCCGCTACGCTACAGGGCCAAAATAGTGTAGTGTAGCGGTTTTTTTTTCTTCCACCAACGCTGTAGCGTTAGCGGCGCTACAGCGTTTGTAGCGGCTATTTCCGCTACAAAACAGCATAGCGTAGCGTAACAAGGCCTTTTTTTGGCCTTGTTCTGTTAGCGTTAGCGCAAAACTGCTAACGGCTACGACAAAAGTTGTTAGCTGTTAGCGGTTCTACGCTACCATTAGCGTAGCGGGCCCAGTGTTGCTACAGCTGTATTGGTATGTAGAAGAAATACCAGTATACACTGTAGAAAGAAAAGCTTCAAGATTGGCTCCTACATTAATATTCCAAAATTTGCTCAATTAAATTTTGGTTTTTCCATGAAGCTGGGTAGAAAATTTTAATTTAATTTTTTCTGTGATTGGATGTGGATGAATGCCTTGGTGGAGGAATATATGTTCTATTTTGGCAAATAAAAACTTAATGTACTCATTTTTTTTATTAGATAAGCATTTGATATGGATGTTTTTAACTTCCCTATAACTTAATTCACTCCATGAAATTGTAAGCTGTCATGGGATCCATAAAAATTGAATCCTTCCATTCTATAATTGTTCATTAATTCAACCATTTCATATGGTGATAGCTGATTTTCTGATAGGAAATCTCAAAAACTGATGCAGGAAGCCTCAAAAACTTGAAAAATTACTAATAGGATTTCTTTGGGACGGGGTGGTTGATGATTTGCAAATTTCCTCTAAATAATTAAAGCCGCCTCGGGCAGGTAGTCACTCATATCCCGGGGGCTTCGGGGGTGCACCACCGTGCCCGCATCGAGGCCCATGCCATCGACCACCAGGACTTGTGGCTAAATCTTGATTTCTCTCACTTTTCTTATGGTCGTTAAACGGCTGATACCGAGGTAGAATCCTCACATCGCGCTACTTGCGGGGCCCGAGCGGTGTTTTCTTACCTTTTCTTACTCCTTGCGTTGATCATACATTCGCGGGTGGCGTTTGTATGGCGCATGTCGCCGAGTCTTCCACTTGACCCCGCAATCTGATGTGGGATCAAGGCCTGTTTTGCGTTGATATCGCATCGAGAGTAGGACTCGTCGGCTAACGCTCGGGATCATATACCTCAATGCCTGGTCCTATCTGGGTCCCAGATGCGCACAGATGTAACATCTTGATCGGCCGACTGTGGTACTCTGCTTCTTGTCGCCTGACTGACTTTCAACGTGGATGTTGTCCATCTTGTCAATCGAGCAAAAAGACATTCGTTTACTCAGGAAGCTGCCCCTTTCTCAGCTTAGCAACCGGTCTTTTGGAAGAAGACTTGTGAACACCGGGCCAAAGCTTACTTGGTCGTGCAACATGCCATCACTCGCAGGGAGTGAGGACGTGTTATTAAAAAATTCAGAAAAAAATGCCGCCCGCTCGTTGAGTACTTACAGAACAATAGTGGCCATGTCAGGACGACTCATGATGCGTATCGGCTTCAAGTCAAGAAAAACCAAGAAACGTGAAACTGCATGTTTGTGAATCAAGTATGTTCCTTGTAGGACTTAGTTGCTTCACTTGAAGCAAGCCGGTTGACTCTGTCTGTCTACGGATAGTGTGACACCAGGTAATTGACAATGAAGCTGTCGCAGATATTCTACACTTTCATATCTTGAGCCCAGCCCTTGATGTCATGTTTCTTTTTTGTTAAAAGAATGGAAAAAAGAACAGCGCATGATTCCTAGAGGAGTGTGAAAAGAGAAACTGAGACATTAGAGTCTATAATTACCGATGACAGACTGGGATAAACAAGTGTATGATGCATCATTTCCAGCGCATTGAAATTGCAAGCTTCCTTTAAAATTGCGCGGTGAACGGAATGATTTCAAACCTGAAATCGACTGAGACTGAGGGGGACTTAGTTGGATACAAGACTCGGGCAGGAGAACGGATCTTGTGAGGGAAATAAGCCAGAGAGCATGATCGGAAGAGTACACTCAATGCGCATGCACAGTGTGGCACTGACTGTAAGAAATCAGACTCAGGCCGGGCTTTCCAGACTGTTTCTAAGGAAGTGATGGTGTCCCCATTTATCTCAGTCGACTGAATCATCCTATGGCAAGAATGAGAGGGGTTGAAGCGTGGGCACATTGTCATGATACGATTGGAACACGACCCGCACTAGAAGTCCCATAATTGTAGACAAAAGAAAGGGGGAGAAGCCTCACCTCACCAGTCCGCGAATAAAACATATCGCGACGGCTATCCCAAACGCATACAAAACAGTTAAAGGTGGTCCATAACCGACCCCTAGAACGCATAGGAGAACCAAAGGCTGAGGAAATTCATGCCGCAAAGCTTCGGACGGCCAATGCTAGAAACTAGCATGATCTCTTGACTCGATGTGTGCTGGGCTGGAGGGTTCAGTGGAGTCTCCTGAGCCATGTTCGACATAGTCAAATTTGGATTAGTTTAAATATCCCGTCGGCGACTTGTACGTTAGGATATCTTGTAGGCAATCTGAGGGCCCAAATCCGTTTCCTCCAAGCATTGGTAGCATGGTGCATGATATATCACGATGCGTTCAGCTTGTAATTCACCACTTGTATCCTTTAGGTCGCCCCTGCGAAGGCGTCGGCTGGTGTTGCGGTGCTCATGGTGCTGTGTTGTTCAGAATGTCTCCTCAAGCCCCCCTAAACAATCGCCTCATACAACTGTGGCCTTAGATGGCTATCTTTGAGAGGTGATGTTGCAACCCTCTTGCATCCCTTGAACACTCTCTACCCTACATGAGAGCTTGATCAGCATTGACTTTCCTGGAATCTACATAGAATCACAAATCTTCCTGCCCGATGACTGCATCCATAGCAAGTAGTTGGCGCTTGATTCATCTCAACATCGCCCTTCACACAGGAGACGCCCATCCTCCAAGCCACTCCAGGCTTTAATTAGCGTGCATTGTTTACGAGTGGTAGCAAGAGAATCAGCCTGCTGGTATGTGCATATCACACAACATAGTGTTTATAATACTAGCTGCTCCAGAAGTTCAAGAGGATGCCGCTTGACAGGGTCAAAGGAATCTCAACCATCCCTATTACTGGGCTGGTCCTCAGCCCTAATAGCACAAGAAAACGGACTACTTAACAAGCCGATAGTTATCTTTCGCGAGCAAAAAAGAGGGGGCAGAAAAATACGTCTTATCTCGGTTGTCTACAAGACATTTTTCTGGCGAAAGTCGAACTGGACGATTTCTAGTCGTCCTGTAGAATTAGAGAGCTCGAAATCTGGCTACATAGTCTTATAAATATGGACTCTATCTCTGAACAAGCTCAGAATATCCTGAGTAGATAATCACGGGATCAAACATTTCATCCTAGGTTAGTCCAACCTTTATTTCTTTTAGATACTCGCCGGCCAAACCTGCTTGGGCTTTGGGTCTTGTGATGTTGAAAGCAATCAACATCTTCCCGTTGGTGGTACTTATAAAGCCGGCCTCTCTTCATCCCTCACATCCCCCTCCCAGGAGCTTCCCTCCTTCTCACCCCATTTTCTTTCCATCCCTCATCAACAAAATCCCTTCCACATTTAATTAACGCTACTCGATCGAATAACCATTAAAAACGATATATCATTGTTCAAGATGTCTTCCACCCCAGAGATAACCCCCTGTGCCACCGCAGAGATAGTTCCCTCTGCCACCGCAGCGATAGTTCCCTCTGCCACCGCATCGATAGTTCCCTCTGCCACCGCAGTGATAGTTCCCTCTGCTACCGCAGAGATAGTTCCCTCTGCCACTACACACAGTCCTGCTCATTCTCCCTCCTCTCAAGTCCGTCCTACACCTCCGGCTCCTTTTCCGTCACAGCCACCTGAAAATGATGGGAGTTGGTACACGGAGGCCTCTTCACCCACGGAAACCCTTGTAGATTGCATCGATGAGGAAGATGCCCGTACCGAAGTCGCAGTTCCAAGAACCTTCGTTGCATTTCCAAGAATCGTCCCTGCCGCGGCTCCCCCCCGATTCAATCCTATCTGTAGGCTCATGAAGCTTCCTTGCTGACATTTCGCAGCGGCGGTGATGAAGCTGATTCTTTAAACGCTTTTCCTTTTTCTTTCATTCTTTAGTCCCCCCTGGATGTCCGGTGCATGTTCCCTTACCGCCCGTCGAGCGCTCAGAGGCCCAAAAAAATCATCTTAACCCGGCTCGCTGTCAGATATTTGACGATCGGTGTAAAGTGCCGATAAATTATCACTTAGGTAGGCCAATCCCATTCCCAGCTTTCTATCTGAAGAATATGAGCCCAAGCTTTTTTATACATTTCGGTGATTGGTGACTGATGTGGGGGGCACCCGTCTTCAGAGAGGGACTGGAGCCAAGAGCGATGGGACAAGTACTTGGGCGAGGACTATGTTCCGCCTGACTCGCCGAAGCTTGACCCCAAAGGGATTGCCATTCCGACGCCCGCATGGCGAGATACCTCCCAAGACGTTCCCCCGCCGCCGAATACCCATGTGAGCACGGCTGCGTTCGAGGCGCGCATGAAGATCGTGGTGGAGGAATTCTTCAATCCTCCTCCAATCAAGGATCCGCTTCCTTATTAAGTGTCCTCCATTCAAGAGTAAGTCACTTCACCCATCAGGGCCTTTCTTCCGCCGATCACTGTCCCCTGGATTCCTGCTGATATGTTCATGTACACCCTCTTCAAGAACAAGGGCTAGGATCTCGCTCCTCGTCTTTTATGCTTGCTTCCACACACACCCGTCCTCCTCCGTCGCCTGCTGGGCTCCAGCCCGTTTCTGCATTTTATATCACACCATATATCCTTTAGCCGCTCCCTTGTCAATGCGGCGTGCTGATCTGAAAACACACGTATCGACCAGCCTTGATTCCCCGAAATTTCTTGATTCCCATCATGTATTTTTAATCAGAATCTTAGTGATGCTGAGAAGCTATCCATTTATATTTCTTGGTGGTTCTTCTCGCTTCCTATTGATTTTATACCTGGACTGTGTGTGTGTTTGGATAGTTAACACCTCATTGATATCCTTTCCGTCCAATCCCGCTCCGATGATTTTTCAGTTGATCTAACTCTTCTTGAAATCTCGTCCCTTTCTTTTTTGCTGAATGACTCTATGACTCCTACACCCCAATCCACAGCCACAAACCTAACCACTTTAAAGATATCTTTTTGTCAATGAAAAGTTTGGGCTGTATACAAAGAGTGTGTGTGTTAAGAGTGATACTGGTAGTGGGCTTGGCCGGCCCAAGTTGGCAGAAGGATGAAAGCTCGAGATGATGCTAAAGGCTTGATTTTTGCGAATCCTACAAGGCTAAGAGCTACGATGTATATATGCCCCTGCATCCTTCCTGGGCAACAGCCTTGTGTAGGCACAATTTCCTGGCGTGTTTTCTAGCAGCACTGGCTCTTCATGAAGCAGGGACATTCATCCGCCAACAAACCAGATGTGACACTGGGTGAGCATTTAGCCTGCAACTGCTCCGCCACACTAATAACAGCGGTTGGCGCGTTTCTTTCCAAAAAAAATTCATACATCCCAAGACGTTCCTCCACCACAGAATCCCACTACTAGCTTGTCCATCATCATCCAATAAAGGATCAGCTTAATTAAGTTAATGTTAATGTTATATGTTTATATATATTATATGTATTATGCGGATGCTAGGAGAGATAGGTACATGTCTGTATACTTTAAAGGGGACCTTCTATACTTATGTGGACTACTTGTGTATATAAAAACACGGAATTAACACACTCTTTATCATTTTTCTTGCAACACCCAAGGTTGTAGACAAATCAAGAAAAAAAGATTACCATGGCGACCATCCATAAAATTGAAATGGTGTAGGGAAGAGTTTATACGGATAAAATTGAAAGGGTGTAGGGAAGAGTTTATACGGATAACTACTTACTATTTGTTTGCTGACTCATTCGTCTATATATATGATGAATATATCCAGCGATTGACTGGAGAAAAAAACAACGAAGGAGTTGAGAGACCGTACCAAGAAAAGTCGGAGAGAACAGTCAATCGGAATCCTTGATAGATAAGACGCGTTTGCGGAACTGGTTGATGAGAGATTTCTTGATGTTTTTCTCTGTTTGAGGAGTGTTGATGAAAGACGAGGATTGAGGGAGGGCGTCGGCGGAAAGAGGGATTGCAGAGGATGCTGTGGAAGGGGGCGGAGGAGCAGATGAAGAGATCGAGTTATCGATCTGGATCTTAGTCGATGCGAGTTGCAGAATGTCCTCCTGTTAAAAAAAAAAAAACATCAGTACCCAAAACAAACAACGTCGGACCGGATGGATGAAGAAAATCAACCTCGATCGTCCCTTTCGAGATCAGCTTGAAGACCCGCACGTCCCGCGTCTGGCCCAACCGGTATGCCCGGTCCTCTGCCTGTCGGTCGTTGTGCGGGTTGAAGTCTTGGTCGAAAATAATCACCGTGTCGGCGGCCATCAGGTTCAATCCCAGCCCGCCGGCCCTGGTCGATAACACTAAGCAATCCCCGCCCCCAAGCCCAGCCACAATGTTTCAATGTATATTAGCACACATGATCTCGTCTTTTGTCTTGTTTCAAAAAAAAAAAAAAGCAACAACAACATACAAAATACGGTGATCGACGGGTCGTTTGTGAATTGGTCCACTAGCAACTGTCGCTCCACCACGTTCGTCTGCCCGGTCAGGACCAAGAACTTGACCTTGAGGAGATCGAGAACGACCTTCAAGATCTCGAGCATCTGAGTGAACTGACTAAAGATGAGGAACCGGCTAGGTTTGTGGGAGTTGGCTTGGTGGGTGTCTGGAGGTGGGTCGATGTTGGAAGAGAGGATCTGCTGGAGAGTCTTGATTTTTCCCGAGTTAAAGAACTCGTCTCGGTTGAGCTGGAAGCGTCGAAGAGTCTTGTGCTGCCCGCAAAACAGATCTATCTCAAAGTCCGACATCACCTCCAGATCCTCAACGATCAGCTCCATCGAACAGTCAAAGAACTCCACTTCGTCCAAACAGCTCTTCGCGATTTTCCGCAGCATCTTATCATCATACTGTCGCCGGAAGAGTAGTGGATGGTTCGACACTTTCCGTAGCTCCATCAACACGTTCGTTGTGGAATTCGCTATGGCCTTCTTTGCTGGACTGGCCTTGCCGCCTGTCAACAATCCATTCTTCTTGAACCTTTCCGTTTCGTCCTCTTCAAAATCCTCATCATCTTCATTTGCAGATGAATTCAATAGATACTTCTTACTCTTCTTGATCAATTGGTTGTAGGCCTCTGATTGACTGGGCTCGAGTTCGCAGTAGATCACCTTCTCGATCTTCTTGGGTAGTTCCTTTAGCACCTGAGTCTTTTTCCTTCGAAGTACGAACGGGCTCATCATCTTCTTAGCTCTCGTAATTCTAGTCTGAGCGAGAAGGTTGACTTGAGCCTCCGAGGGTACTTTGAAGATCATCCGAAGATCATCCTGTGCCTTTCCGCCAAAGATCTTTGGGAGAATAAAGCTAAGGAGGGAGACCAGTTCCTGGAGGTTATTTTGCAGGGGGTTCCGGTGAGCAAAAGGCGCCAGCGGACGCGCATTCGCATCAGGTCTTTGTATCGCTTGGACTGTGAGTTTTTCAGCTGATGGCCCTCGTCGTAGACGCAGGCGTCAAATTGCATCCGGTCAAGGAACTTCCGGTCCTCGATCGTCCCCGTGGCAATGTTGTAGGTCGTGATTACCACGTCAAGTTCCGTCATCGACTTGAGCTCGTACCGCAGCTCCGCTCGTTCCAACTGAGTACCGTAGTACTCCCGAACAACCAGATTCGAGCTGAAGTTTCCAAACTCTCGCTTCCAGTTCTCCAGCGTCGACGAGGGGCCACCACCAATGGGCCCCTGCTGTCCTGTCAGCTTAAGTTGAGAGAGGAAGCAGACCACCTGGGCGGTCTTGCCCAAGCCCATCTCGTCAGCGAGGATGCACGAGAGACCCTTGGAGTAGAGCAGGTTCATCCAGTTGATCCCTAGCATCTGATACGATTTGAGCTTGATCGTCTTCGGCACCGAGGGAGGCTGAGAATATATGTAATCCTTGAATGCCTTCCTTTCTTCCTCCGTCCTCAGCCCTTGAGCATCTGTCAGATGCTCTACGAGATCTGTCGCCCCGTCTTCTTCTGTGTTTGAAATCTTCTTCTCTTGGGCGTCCGTGGCACCACTACTTGCCGATTGCACTTGACCTGCCCAGATATTCATAATCGATGATAAGTCTTGCCCGTGTTTTTCGCATTGGCTCAACACTCGATCAACTCGAAGTATCCCTGTTTTCTCCGCCGGGAACAACATTTCGGTGAGTAGAAAGTAGGGGGAAAGAATTGTTAGGGGGTTCTTACTTTCATCATGTCTTGGTAATGGGTTAAAATCCCAGAATTGACGCCCTTCTTTTTCCGCAATTTAGATTTCATATCTTCAGCATCCTTGAAGGGCGGCAACCTACGATAGTTTTGGCCTGTTCCAATGTACATGCTTTTTTGTGACGCAAGTTCAGTTGAGCGGATTTATGAATACGGCGCAAGACCAAGAAATTTGAGAGGATGGTGGAGATACCTACCTGTCACAGCTGGAAGATCAGCCACGTCGCACGAGTTGAAAAACCGGAGCGCATCGTCCTGTGTTACCCTTTGATGATTGTCATCATCTTCATCTGAATCGCGTTCGGAGCGGGCGCGTTTCCACTCGTCCTTATCCGAGTCCAGATCCACTTCGTTCTCTCCCTCTTCATCTGACGCGAGATCAATTTTTCTTCTTAATTTCTTGGTGGTGGGACGGGTCTTGGGCCGGGAGATGATTGCGACGCTACAGTCCGGGTCCGAGGCTGACTCACTGCTCGAACTTGACGCCAGTCTGGGACGTTTGTTGGCCAGCGTCTTGCTACGCGTCGGCGCGGCAATCGAGATTTCATCGCCGTCGTCTGAGTCTTCTGAGTCAATCTTTCTTCTTGTTCGCGTCGCTCGAGGCATTTCCTGCTCTTGTTCCTCATCTGAGCTTTCCAGCGCGATTCGACGCGTCTTCTTCTTCGATATGTTATTTTGAGATTTGATGTACACTTTTGGGGATAGCGTGAAGGAGATTGGGTCTTTGACTAATGACTTTGGTGATGGTAGTGGTGATGAGGAGGAGGAGCAGGGGACGACAATGGTTGATTTTGGGTGCTGGTGAGGTTGGACGGAATCATTGACTGATGAGGCTAGTTTGGTACGATCGTTTACAGTGATTGGATCTTGATCGAGCTCCTCCTCATCTAATACTTCAATGCTTCCCTCGGCATCCGACTCGTCTGGGATCAAACTCCTAGAGTGCTTGTTTTTTTGATCATCATTTGATGGACTGGCTGAGCTAGTCGTACTGATATCGATTACTGGTTTCTTGCTACAGCTTTCTTTCGTCCTAAGCTGTAGGTCTTTCCGATATGATTCGGGCAGGTAAGGAGCTGGGACGATGACTTTATTCTTGGAGGTGGATGTGTTCTTGAAGAAGATTGAAGATTTCTCTGGTCTAAGTTTGCAGGTCTTTGAGGAAGACATTTTCTCTTCGGATGTTCCTGATTTTGGTTTTGTTGTCGTTGTTGTTGTTGTTTTCTCGTTGACCGTCCTTGTCGATTTTGTTGTTGACTGTTGTTGTTGTGTTCTTATTGACCGTCGGAGTGGTGTGTGTGGCTGTTGGGCGTGGTGACGTCGCACACTGCGGCGAGCGGACACCGTCGACGTCCCCGGTTGACATGGCAAAATTTTCGCAGCTTTCCGGGCTCAGAAGAATTGGCCAGGTAAATTGGGCTGGGGATTGAAGGCCTTGAAAGCCCCGATCTATTCCCCAAACCCCGAGTATTCATTGCACATGCAAAGTGTGGATTTTCCATTGCATTTCAGAGACCTGCTTCTCATTGCGTATCACGAGAATGGTGAAGGAATTTAAAGGACCCAGCTTAACACCTTTTTTCCTCTCTGTGAAATTTGTACTTGTGAAGTCTACTGGCTCTAGTACTCCACAAAAAGTGGTGTGCTAAGTATCAAGAACAACTAAAATAAGGTGATTAAAAATTACCAATGACACAATTATCATTCTGAGAAATGGTCCCAAATAGGGGAGAAGAGGCTCTCTTGAACTATTGTGAGGGTCTCCCTTGATCCCACTAGATGCTCTGCTCTAGGAAGGGCCTTGAAGCGCCCACAAGTAGCTAATTTAAACCCATTTTGGGCACTCCAAGGCTATTGGGTAACTCCCACCATTTGGTAGTTCAGGAAAATCCCATTTTTATGATGCCAGATTTTCATAATTCTCATGTGGACTGTGTAAACAACTATATCCTAGAATGGTTTTCATGGGGCTTGAAGCGCACTGGATGCCTAGAAACTGGCACTTCCAAGTGATTAATCTTTGTACTTTTTCACATCTTCTGTGAAATAAAAGAGGGTTAAACTTATACAGTTGCTCCATAAAGGAATGGAATTGGGAGATTTCCCACTTTGCATGCTACGGATAATTTAAGTAATGCAGATAAACCACATAAGTCTTTTCCCTGCCTTCTACCCTGAGGTGGTTGTAGCCCTTGCCATACCTGAATGATTCTCTGAAGTCATCCACCTCAATATCCTTCAACATGCCTTGACGTTCAATAAACCCTTATGCAAAATACCTGGCAGTTCACCTCACAAATCAGGGAATGAGTTGCAATGAAGTCAAAAGACTTCTTTCAATCAGTTTCTCTAACAGCTCATTGCACTGCTAGACTCACCTTCTTTGGAGAACTGGAAGTGTAATCTGAAACCCGGATGAATACCAGCCCTTGGGTCCAAGAAGATCAATTCCACCAGAGATCCAACAAAAGCTAGTGGAATAACTACACAATAATCCCACAGCATACCTATCCAAGATTCAAGAGTGGCTGTTAGAAAAACACCACATTGTTACATGCATCTCTACTATCAATCAGACCCTTTGGAAGGTCATGAATATCAGTTTAATGAAAAACCACAAGGTCAATTCCAATACATTGGATCTAAAGATGGGAAAGTACCTTTCTCAGGTGGGATTGGGAACTATGCCTTCTGAGTTTATGGTGTTTGCAGGTGAGTCTTCCTTTAATGGGTATGTTAATCTTTTCATCTGCTTACTCATGATAAACAGACAAGCCATCTGTTTCCCAACAAAGTCTTATCCAAACACACAGTCCTCCTCCTCATGCACAGAGGAGAAACTTGGAGACAGCTCATTCTAATGTGAAGCAATATTTTCTCCTGCATGGGATCTTGTTGCATGGAGTTCTGGGAATAGATATCAAGGAAGGATCTTTTAAGCAACCCAATTTTCAATTTTTTCTTGAGCACACTCTGGTGAGTACGGTGTGGGACTCCTATGGGACAAATAATAATATTTGGTAAAGATCCTCTGAGGGGGATATCAATTGCTTAACTAGGTAAAAGCTATTACAACTGATGGGTGGTTTGAAAGACCTGCCCCTCTAATAGTACTACACAAATATAAGGAATATTGAATCAATATTTAAATATAGATGGCTGATTACAAGACAGATTTACTATGTATAGTAGCCTCTATCAGACCTAGATCACCTTATTCAATAACTCTAACAGACCTAACACAAACTCCTGATGATGGATAATAACCAGTGGGGTTTTATATATATATAAAGTCTACTACTACTACTACTACTATCTATTATGTTGATGATGGTTGGTGATGTTACTCTACTACTACTACTATCTCTAATGTTGACTCTAACACTACTACTACTAACTAACACTCTACTCAGGCTAATCACTATAACACTAACAAGCACTACTACTACTAACTAACTAACACTCTAACACACTACTAACTAACTAACCACTACCAAAGCTACTAACTGGTAGATCAGGACAGGCTCCTCTGAGACAGTATGGAAAGGTTGGATTGAGGGGGGAGAGGCCCTTCTTTTATATTGAAGAGTGAGGGATTTTTGCTGCAGGGAAACTCCCTGAGGGATTTTTGCTGGTCAGGTACAACCTGAGACATGTTTCAGCACAGCATGAGGTCATATTCTGCACAGCATGATGTCATATTTGGGTGTATCAGTATGTGCTGGAACATTCCAAAGCCACATACAGCACAGTACATGCGGTCCTGAGACGTGTCTCAAGCCGGGGCACCTGTATTCACACCTGTATCATGTTTCATATCTCAAACACCTCCTTGCTGCCAGAACATTCCAATACAGTCTTCCTCATCCAATATTCAGGGTCTCTGCCTCTCTTCCCACTTCC
>SMGU01010249.1:0-12648 GCA_004348175.1 Puccinia novopanici
TTTTTTTTTTTTTTTTTTTTTGAATAGAATGAATTGGGATGGATTTTAATTCCCTTTTCAAAATGTGGGAATCTTTCAGCCACAGAGTTAATATCACCATACCTGATTTTCCCCAAGATGTTGCATTTTTCAACACTCCTTAAATAAATTATTGAAAGTTTTCTTCTATTAAAAAGGAAATAAAATCCTGATTTTCATTTCCCAAGTACAAGCATTCATAAGAACCAATCTACTAAATTTTGTCTAGTTTTGTGTCTTGTTTGTTTTGTTTCTAGTTTCTTTGTTTCTATTCTTTTTTGTTTCTAGTTTTTTTTTCTAGTTTCTAGTTTTTTCTTAGCTTTTTCTTAGTTTCTATTTTTTTTAGTTTGACCTAGTTTTTTCTGGTCCTGAAAGGGTTTTCCAGTTTTTTTCACATTCTTTTATATTTTGTCCTTTTATTTTATTCCTTTATTCTAATTATTAGGTTTCAACTGTAAATATAAAAATAATATAACTTATCCCATAAAACATGTTCTTGAAGAATGCATTTAACTATTTTAGAAGATTTTATAACATAAAAATTCACATTATAACAACTCCTGACATCATTAATGCATCACAAAGATCCTGTGAGCACAAGTCATTTAAACTTATCAAAAATTTGAAATGAACCATTTATCTAATCAATAATTTATTTCTAATCAATTTCAAATCATCTGGTAATTAATGAGAACATATACACATTAATTAATGACATAATTGTACAGCCTTGATTAATTTTTATGATTTCTGGACACCTCAGAGATCTCAAGGTACCTCCAATGAGTGCTTCTGAGACATTCCTGAAGATATATAATCCTCTGCTTCTTCTGGGATTGATCTACAGTTATCAAAGTCCCTCAGAAAGTGCATTCAGCCCTCAAATACTGCTGTCAAAACTCCAAAAGATTGTGCACCAATTATCTCTATATCCTTTATTAGTTTTCTTACAACTGTGATCCCTTATATAATAATCTAAACTTCCAATTTTCTACCCTTAACCCTTCTGTAGTGACTTCTAAAAGTCCTGAGCGCTCTTGTACCACTGCTGCAGTTGTTAATTTTTTCCCTCATCCTTTTAAGATGCCACTTATGGTGTAAGGGCACTCACTTGCACCCCCAACCCTTCCCTTTATTTCTCAGCAGGAAGACTCCAATGTGAAATCTGGATTTTCCTCCCAGTAAAAGGCTGAGAAGAGTGTTTCAATATTTAAATACTGAATTTATTTAACCCAATACTTTAAATTGTGAAGGAAATTCTTTACACTCAAAGTTCCAAGCCACATTATCAATCACTCATAGCAAAACCAAGTGCCCATAAACAGCATTTTATTAGCATAGAGGCTGAAAGAATCCACTATTCTACAATTTAAAGGACTGTTGAGTTTAGTTGTAACTTAATAGAATTATTCTCAGCCTTTTCTCCCACAAGATTTGAATGTTGAACAAACCTTACATGTACCTGCCTAGCTCTTCTAGGTGCATACTCTAAATTATTCATTATTTATTTATGGAAACAATTCTAAAGCAAACACTATCTTATTATTTTTGTTTTGGTATTTTGAGATTAACTAAAATACCAGAAAGATTAGGGATTTAGGGGTAGACTCAGTGGGGAACCCATGGTAAAATTACATGGAAGGTCCATTACTGAAAGTCAATTCTAGGATTTCTCAACAGTGAAAGCATATAGACAAGATTTTGCTATCATTCAGAGTTTTGGATACATCTAAGGCTGGAAAATTTCCTGGAAGTTATTGGTTGAGAATATAAAAAAATGAAATGAGACCCAAAAAAGTTGGGTAGTGAATATACATCTGCACTGCTCATTCCCCAATAGAAGACTTCCTGGTGGTCCTGATTGATTACTTTAGAGGGGATAATTCCAAATTATAAACTTTTTTTGGTGATAGGAACTCAGCTTTTATCATTTTTCTTTACCAAAACAAATTTTGAAAATTTATAATTAGCCCATCTACATTAAGCTTTCTGGGTGAAGGGCAGTCTTCTAATATTGTATGTCTGTAGATTCTTCCCAGGATTGAATTCCCAAAAATTTGTGTTTCATGTGTTCATTATAGTATTAAAATATTTGAATTTATCACTTCTCATCAACCGCTGATCAAGTTAAATTGAAAAGGGAGTTTTTCAGCATTGAAATATCAACTTACTGAAACAATCCTAGATTATTAGCTACTTTGCTGATCCTTGAAATATCCAAATTCTGAACCAACACAATGCTAGAGTGATAAATACTTTCTTTCTCAGTAAAACCATGTTTTTTTAGGTGAAAATAATACCTCTTTAATTATCAGTCTGGATTTATTAGCATCATATGGTGGGTGTAACAATGTATGCAAAGTATATGCCATTTGAACAACATGACACCCATCATAATCGCAATTGAAATCCAAGGGATTTTTTTCAGGCTTGAAAGCATATGTTGAGGTTTGCCAAACACCCTCAGAAGAAACTTCATGAAATTCAACATATTACACCCATCATATCATGCAAAAAGCACAGCTTTAATTCTTGCTAACACAGTTTAACAAAGCAAGGGTGCACCACTTTTTTTCTTTCAAAAATAATTATTCTATCAAGCAATTACATTTTCAACCTAGGATTTATCATGATTGGCTTTTTAATTTCACTAGAGTTGTACTACCACCCACATAGGCAGTGTGACTTGACCAATAATATCTGCCAAGTTGCTGAGACTACATCACCAACAATTGTTCTTTGGAAGAAATTTATGCAGCTGGAAGGTCATATACATTCCCAATTATATCATTTCTGATGGTGAAGTAAGGCTTGATGTATCATATTCTGAAGACTAATGGAGAAACATTGTTTGTTGCCCTTTGCTGACCTGGACCTCTCGTGAATTAGCCCGGGTCACCCGCAGAAAGACCGATACCCCAGTCCCCCGAAATCGGATGTGGTGTTCTCTGAGCTTCTTGGCGGACAAAAAGTCATCATCTTCTTGGAAAGTACCCAACCCAGGTCGAAAGTTTTCGGACCATGACTAGGAGCGTTCAAGACTCGATACTCAATCTATCCGAAACGTTTGGCCAGATTGGAAAACTCGAGTTTCGCGTTCGGAACGCGATCAGCAGCGTGGTGTTGGCATCCAACGATGAATTCGAAGCACACTGCATTAGGGATGCCGATGAGGCCGAAGTATCGCTCTTCCAACCGGCCTCTGAGAACAATCACCGGGACGGAGAAGAAGCCGGCTGGGCCTCCGGTCCGGCTATCGTTAAAGCACAACCTATCGTCGATCGTCTCCCAGATCTCAAGGCTCTCTCCAAAGCCCATTCTAACCCTGGTGACACCGCGGTTACAAGGAGCTACTTGATGGCAATAAAAAAACTTTTGGATGTCTAGTCAGTTCTTTCTCCCTTCGATGAGAGAGTAGCAAGTACTGCATTGACTCATTTACACGCTTCAAACCCAACTCAGTCCTCAACCGCGTTTGGCCGAGCATGTTGAGGCCTTATCCCGACAATTGGACACCCTTCAAAATTCTATTTCAGACATGCAAAACACATTGAACGTCAGCCTTGGTGGCCTGTTGTTTGTTTCGCATTAAAGGAGTGATCTCTATCTGATATATGATTTTAGTCAATGGCCAATCAATCACAAAGCAGAAAGGTCCCAGCGGTCAAGAAGAAAAATAAATCCAAAGCCAAAGCCAAGAAATCTCTCAGCAACCATCAAGCTTTAGAAGAAATCGAAGACCTGATTCAGCACGAACAACTCGAAATCCTGGCATTGACCGACCTGCGCGATGAAAAGCGTGCTGAGGTAAACATATCCTCCTTCCCAAAAGTCTTTTTAAATGCAGTCATGCACCTTACTATGTGGTCCCACAATCATGTCTTCATTTCAACTAAAAAAAATACAAATAGCTTCGAAGAATATCCGAGAAGATCATGCAAGCGGAATTCAAAACAACCGCAGTACCATCACCAGCGAAATTGAAGAACAGGACGCCTTCCAAGGCAAGATCGCTCCTATCAGATGCCGCCGACCCATTTGTTCTGAGTCGGACAGAATCCCTTCGACGGTCTATCCGACGTATTCAAAGCCCTCACATCCGCAACAAACTTCCAGTAAGTTTTTTTTGACGCGTGATTGGTTAGTTCAAGTGAAGCTAAGAATGATTGACCTGAACGTCCTGAATAGTCAAGCGGGTTAAGGCCGATGGTATTCGACCAAGGGGACGACCATAACATGCCGCATACGCCCACACCCAAGTCGACCTCGCAGAAACGACTAGAAAAGAATCTCAGTCAATTGCGATCCCGCACTCAAGTCCAATCGGGTCAGGTCCAGCCGAGTGCTTCCACATCCAAACTGTGTGATCAGCTCGTGCCGGAGCCACCGTCACCCTCGTCTGGCCTAGTGAATCAGCCAGACCCATCGCCATGTGAGACTGTGGAGGCTCCTAAGATTCCTGAATCCCGACTAAATACGGTCCATCGACTCAATGCTGCCTTTTGGAAATCGGCCACTATGACGGACCCCCTTTTCGAGCTTTGCCCGCACCTAAAAGAGCGCTGTCAAAAGGAGGACAATGAGATGACATATCAGGATACCATGTATGTTCCGCAACTCTTCATCAACCGGGATTGCAAGGAGGATATCTGATCAATCTTTCACCTTCTTTTTTTTTCTGCTAAGTTTTGCGCTAAACCGTCTGCTTGAAAGTTACCCTGCCTCTACGAGCTTGCCGCCGGCCCAACTGATAGAAGTCGTGCTCTACAAAGAGTTATTGGAATGTCTCTCCGCGCCTCCAGGATCGACTTCGTCAGGCTTGGAAGCCTTGTTGCACGAGGAAGAATGGTGTGTGCCCTTGGAAGCGGTCAAAGCCCTCCTGGTCAAAGCCTGCGAAAGGTTTGGAGTGGATGTCAGTCTGAATAGGACCGCTGTGTACTTTCTGGTCGGTAAGGCCGTCATTCGCATCGAACGCAGAGCTTCTCCAATCGCTATCTGTATCTGTTGATTAAAAAGCCCTTCCATCAAGTGAATGACTCCACCTGGGGATTCAACGGGGTTGTTATTTTTCAGCATTGTAAATTTCGTGGCTTAGCCCGTGCTTGTTTGTCTACCCATAAAGCAACCGTTGGCCCTGATTATTTCTTGCGCCTTTCCTATCTCGCTTGTGGTTGTATGAAAATTTTAAATCCCTTGGCCTGATCCCACCGCTGCTGAGGTTGGGAGTATGACCCCGAATAAGCCACAACATCCTCCGGCTCACTTCACTAGAGACACACTCTGGTTTTGGATAAAAAGCCCTTTCGTGTCCAACTCTTCCCGACGGAATCCGTCGCAAGAGGTGCTCCGGTTACGCTGTGCTCCCAGAGACAATCCGGTCATTGCTAGACCGGCGAGTCGGATACCCGTCTCTTGGAGCCCTGATCCGGATTTCTCCACGGCTGCGTCGCGGTTCTCGGCTCGCAACTCATCTGCCTTCAGGAAACAACTGAATATGAGATGTCTCGACTATTATACCATCGGAGCTCTGCTAGTAGACGTGTCCATCCCCGCCACGTCTTCCTTGACCTTTTTGGAACGCTGATTTATCCTACCTTGCCCGTTCACCTTCGCTATGTAAGGTGTATTTACTAGGGCGTCTCGCTCCACCCCTATGTTCCCTTTTCTTGTGTGCCAGTCCCGTGAAATCTCCTCACTTAAATCATCTGCCTCCTGCATCCTTTTTCTGTCTCCTTTTTCTTCATTTCGCAGAATCAGATTGCGCAATCCAACGGCTTTGGCGACTTTCAATTGACTGCAGATCATTTTAAGGCTGGTAAGTAGATGTTCTCTTCGCATCCTTCATTTTGGGTGACAGACCTCCCATTGTTGTTTCTCTCCTTCTAATTAAGACACACCCTAATTCCTTGCTTCAGCGTTCAAAAAAATCAACCGAGAGTTCCCTAATTATGGGAAAAACTCTTGGTTGTTTATTAATTCATGTAGCCAGGAAAAAAACGTCAGAATGTCGCCCAAAGATTGGTGGTTGAAAGTCATCAGGGCCACCTTCGAGAACAGCTTGAATCCTCAAGAACCAAATTCTGCTCTGGCTAGTAGGTCCATATTATTTTCCTTTTACCGATTTTATAGACTTGGCATAGATTGCGAATCAAGAGTTCTCAACGTGTTGTGTTTTTATGTCCAACCAACGCAGGAAAGCGGGAAATCGAAGAGGTTTCGGAGCTGGTCTATGAAGCTTTCCTGACGAATGAGGACGGGAGAATATACAGCAACTATGAGGACACGGGTGATTTTATAAAGTACCTTGTACGAGAGGAGATCGATTTCAGCATCCTGACGAACTCGGACCCCAAGATCATGAATGCGCTGCCTAGGAGTTTGGAGGAATTATTGACAGGGACCGTCGATGAAGATACTGCAAGTGGGCCGAGTCGACGTTCAAAAATTTTCACCAGTTGGGATCTCGGCGTCACGAAACCTGATAAGCAAGTCTGGGCTTCTGTCATTTCCATGTTGGGGTTAAGCCAAGCCAACCATCGCTTAATTCATATCGGAGACGACTTTGAAGAGTGTGCCAATTCTTTTCTCCTTCGTTGCCGCGTTTTCAAGTTCGACAAGAGATATTATTGTTACAAGGTACATTCTCATGCCTATCTGCCCGCCGCTGATTTTCTATATGACTATTCTCCGCCGCGGAATCCAGAGACTTTCTCGGAGCCAAGTCCGCCGGCTTAGCGGCCGTATGGCTGGATAGAGAAGACAACCTTCGCCGGATTTCTAAAGCCATCGAAAATAATGCCAAGGGCCAACACTATCAATTCATGGAACACGAGAGGGTTTGCTCCCTGAATGAACTGATTGGTTGGCTTTAACTTCAAGCTTAATATTCACACCATATTGTAAACTTGGATTTCTATCACAAATAAAGATCAATATTTATTTTTAAAATCAAAGCTTCTAATCTTACCTAGGACTTGGTTTGGAACTTTCTGAATGGATCACATGTTATTGTTGCCATCAAACACCATCTCTGGCCCTCCACACTCATGACAACCCAAGACATCTTCTACTCTCCCACCACCCCAAAATTGGTCATGTTCACCTTCAATGTACCACCAAGTTGATGATTGTGGTACAACTCAACCTGGTTTATGTTATTTGAGTTGAACCAGTTTGAAAATATATCTCAAAGGTCCCTTGTAAGAGAGAGATGGCCAAGGACCTAGGACTAAGTAAGAGTAGCTTCAGAAAACTATGCCTAGTGGCTTTATACAAGCAAGAAAGAATTCAGATGAAGCGGAATTAACATCAAGGATGGAGTTAGCAGTGATGTCAGTTCATGTTGAATTTTGGAAACATCTTTTCTTTCAGATTATCTTCATGTATAGGTAAGCTAGGCATTTGGGGGGGGGCTTGCAGAGGACACCAAAACTCACAAAGTATGTCTCCCATTTTCAGATCATATGAAAAGAAAAGTTGTCTGGGAAAAATGGAACTCATGGCCATTGTATGATTGTTAGTACCAGTTGAGGGAATCAGGGATTCAGAAACAAGATTGAACTCAGAGCTTGATGGTCTTCTTCTCTCAGATAATTTCTTTCAGTTTGTTAGGGTTTTTCTTGGAAGTAAATATCCCCCCCAATATTTCTTGAACATTCCTGTTGGAACATGTTGAGGCAATCCCACCCTGGCTTGTACCACTCTGTATGAGGTTTTACCAATCTGTTTGAATTCTTCTCACTCTAGTTAAATTGTTTCTTGCTCTGGTTGCAGTAATCCTGGGTTGATGGTATTGATCAACATCTGCACTGAACAAAACCACAAAAAACCTGATCTTGCTTACTAGCGGGAGACATGAAATAGTACAATAGCCCTTTGTACTCTTGGATGTTGCTTGTTGTTTGCTAGTAAGTGACGTCTTTAATTTCATGGTACAACCATAAATGGAAGACTTCCCTCCACCCAGAAAGCTTAATTTAGATGGGCTAATTCTAAATTCCAAACTTTGTTTGGTGATGCAAAATGATTACAGATGAGTTCCCATAACCAAACTAAGTTTAGAATTTAGCTTTAGCCACTCTAAATTAAGCAATCCGGACCAAGGGGAAGTCTTCCAATGTCAATATAGCTCAACATCTTGGAAGGGAATGTGGGCTACAAAGCTCAGTGTGTTGTCAAATGTCCCTGCCAAAAAATTCATCAGTAAATTTGACCATGATCTTTAGTCCAAATATTAAGTATCATGGATGAATGAATTGTTTTTGCTCAGGCAGTATATTTCTGATATTATTGCTCATTAGTCTTGGATCAAGAGTCCTTTCACAGATCCATGAAATGTATTGTGAATAACTTTTTTTGACAATCATAATCAAACATGGAGTCTAGATTTATTTTCATATGTATCTTGATGTGATTGAGGACCCCTCAGAAACAATGACTTTGAATCATCAAGATTATATAAAGCTTTCCAAATGACCCCCAGCTGGAGCAGATGAAAGGTGGGAGGATGAGGATCCAGGAACAATGTGGAGCCCTTAGCTCCAAGGAAGAGAATGAGCTTAGAGAAACTGCACACCAGGATGGTTGGATATAACCAACAAGAAAACACTCAGTTGGGATGTTGGATGAAAGTTCCACAGCACCAACAGCTTGAAAGCACCAGTGGTTTTCTGGAGCTATTGTTTGTAGCCCTCACCTTACCATCCCCTTCATCCCACAAACCCCACTTGCATACTTACAGGCTAAAAATATGCTGCAATCTGTCTTAAGAATTGACAGTTGGTATTCACATCTCTTGATAATGAACTCTCAGTTTTTTGTACATCAGAAACTCTGCAAGGTTTGGGATTTCCTTGCAGCTCCCCATGCACACATCTTCTTCAAAGAATTGCTTCCAGATATATCTTGAAATGTCTGTGGATCAGCATGACTAGCTAGTAGAGGCCTCTCTGGCGTGAGCCTCTTTTTTTTTTTTACTCCAAATCAAAGAAATTCAAACTGTTGATCAGCTCCTGATATCCAGGTTCTCAATGTGCTGCAAAGTCCCCAAAACCAATTTAATTTGTCTGGGTAGAGGCACCCAAAAAAAATGATTTAAATGGTTACAATATTCGTGCGAGTCTGAGAGCACTGATCCAAGCTGCATTGACAGGACATGAATTTCATCACGGAGAAAGTTGGAGGCTGGTTCAGATTAGAGGATACAAGCTTACAGGTAGTCAAAAGCGGACGGAGTAGATAACTCTACCAAGACTTATTGGGCTCTTCGATACAAGATTGGAGCATATAAGTTAGAAACAGTAAAATACAGGTAGGAAGTTGCAAGCTGATTCCAGCAATGTCCCTTCGTAGCTGATACAGAGGCAATGTTCTACATTTCTCTAGTCGAAACAGAGGAAACTAAACCAGTCCAACCAAGCCAAGAGTTTTCTTCTTCTGATAAGCGAGGTGTAGAATGAGATCAGTTAGCAAAGCAAGTTAAAAATTTGTCTGCCAAGGAAAGTCTAGAAATACATGAAAAATGTGGGGGCTCTTTTCAGGATTTTGAAGAAGGTCTACCATGGACCTGTTGGACTCTGGCTTCAAAGGAGGAGACCATGCGCTCGCTGACGGCTTTCCAGAAGAGCTCACTGATGGCTGCATGGACGGGACTGGAGAAGGCGAAGGCGAGGTGAAGAGAGATGTAGGTTGAGTTAGTATGAGACGGGTCGGTGGTCTGCAACACGGACTGGGGGAACGAGATCTCTGCTGGACTCTTGAAGGTCCAGGTAGACGTTAAATGCTTGAAGAGCTTCGAATGACTTGCGGTTGCCTGTACAGCGAAAGGAAGTGGGAGGCGGGGATTGATGAGGCTATGTTGTCTGCTCTGAGTCATTCATGTGAGGGGGGGGGGGCACTGATTACCTTAACTGTGTCCCATTTTCGACACTCCACATGACTGATATATTTCTCTTCAAAGGATTTAAAGCCTACCGCCAGTTCCGATTCGAGCAGATGAGTCTCTCCGGAATAACCGGCCTCCAACCAGGGCTTAGCTCGAGTGTCCTTCGGACGCTCTGAAGATGAAGAGTCGCTCAGCGTCTTCACCGAGTACAAGTTCGAGCCCGTACAGAAAGGCACAAATTCTGGATAAAGCTCGACGTCGGCGATCACGCCGTACAATTGTTCTTTGGTGTAGCTGTATCAGACAAGAGGTGCTTGTTAGTTTCATCTTGAGAGTCCGATTCTCCATATCCCATCAGAATGCAATGGAAAATTGGTGGCGTACGGGAGTCGCTTCGTCTCCTTATAGACAAGCAGGTCGCCTTTCTTTGAGTACCTGTCCTTGACACTCAAATCTTCCACGCCGTGCACCTCGCTCTCGCTGGGGGTCGAGGGTGGAAAAGAAGGCAGACTGAAGAAAGTGCGAGAGAGCGACAGTTTCGCCGATGGCAGGATTCTCGTTTGGCGTGGAAAACAGGCAAGCGAAGCGGGCCTAGCCCCGCAACCCAGCTGGAATAAGGACGTGGCGAAACCTCTAGAATAAGCTACTGGATTTGGGTGATACATCTTCGTCGTAAACGGCGCCCACAGTCCAACTGTTCGGAGATCTTTGGTGTTGCTACTTTGGACACAAGGCGAAAGAAATGTTGCACCTTTTAGGGATTTTTTTTTGTCGAACTACTCGGCAGCTTCGGGCAAAAGGGCCACCAATAAGCGCTGACAGGGTCACTGTTCGGTGACGAAAAAAAAGGATGGATGTCGATGAGGCGAAGATGCAAGGCTCCTCTGACGACCGCATACGCTATACATACCCCTGGGCAAAAGACCACATTGCAAGATGCGCAAGCTGCAAGAACATTGGGGGGGTACACGCTGATTAACGGCATTTCGGTCGATGCCCGCGTTGTTTGCTGCCCGCAGATCGAATCTTGTTTGTCGTGGGGCAAGGCAGCACCAGGCATGAAGGAGTCCCAAAGTCACCTTTCTTTGAGACAGACCAGAAGGGCCTGAAAGGTGCTAAAGCTTCGTGTGCAGCTTCGTGTGCATGTACGGGGCAGAGCCCGTGTCCGCCGCATCCAGGATCATTCCCAATTTTGGACTGTCATGTCACTTCGCCTCACATCGCTCCTCACATCGCTGACCTTGCCAAGCTTGTCGGCAATACCAAGCCATTGATTTATATTTAAATCAACCATGAAAATTGTAATTTGTGCGTATATGCATTCATGAATCATTAGGGCAGTTCATGAACTGTCGAGTTCCGCACCTTGCTGATGTCATAAAAGGTAATTGGGTCAGCAAGTGCCAAGCATCAAATAGGACGGTTCACATAGGGCTATTTTAGCAAATACGTAACCAAACGTCAGCAGACCTCCCCGCCAAATTGTCTGGAGCGCTGGGTTAAAGCTTGCTGACGGTCTGCTGATTTCGGCCCTATGTGAACCGTCCTAATGGCAGGCGTTTCAAGCTAAAGCTAATCAGTGCACCGTGCATAGACTGTTGAGGTGGACCAGGCTACGGAAGCCGAAAGTCACAGGCGCTTAGTCTTGTGACAATGACTAATGATGAAGATAAATGTAGTTTAGATAAGCACCCTACATGAGCTGGGCTAATGGAAGCTGAAAGTTACAATGAAAAAAAAAAAAAAAAAAAAAAAAAAAAAAAAACAGCTAATGGAAGCTGAAAGTTACAGATGAAAAAAAAAAAAAATCAAAGACCTCCAGATCCATCATCCATAAATGTCAATCTCTTCATCAAATCTTTCTTCTTCCTCTTCTTATGAGTTATACACCAGGGGAAAATTTGAGGAAGTTGCATAGCAATTCCCATAAATAGTACAAAGGGGGACCCTTTGTACTTTTTATGGCACCTTCTATACAAGTGCTAGAAATTTTCCCCTGGTGATAGTGTCCCAGTGCTACTGTTGTGACAGCACCAGCCCAAGCCTCAGTGGAGTTTGCAGTAGCTTTTGTCTTCTTCTTCTTTGGAAAATTGGCCGAGTGATGTCCTTTTTCGCTACACAAATAAAACAGAGACAACCTTTCAACTTGGCAGCAGCAGATGCTGAGTGAAAGGGCTCAGCCACAGGTGAGTCCATGAGCAATTTAGATATTTTGTGTTTTATATCTGTTTTTTTACTATGTTGACTTTTCTCTGCATAGTAGCAAGCTGACAAATTACTAATTTGTTCATTAGTATTTGCTAAGATGCAGGAAGCTGCTTGCAAGGATTTCAAGCAAGCATTTGGTGTCCTGCAAGCACAATTTGCTATAGTTGCCTGGTCTGGGCTGATGCCTTATGCCATATCAGCTTCACATTCAACTCCATTCCCTTCTTGACTCTGAGAGGCTTCCACAGACCAAACTCCATTTGAGGACTTCCCTCAGTCAAGCTGTCATCCCTTCATCCCTTTGGGTGCCTATTATGGTACAAAGTTCCTGAGGTATCTTGAAAGAAACTTGATCCAAAAGGACATTCTTCCCTTCTTCTCTCCTATCTCTTGAATGGCAATGGGTACCACCTTCTCAATCTCCAAACCAAATCCATAGTAAAATCTTGTGATGTCATTCTTCAAGACTCACCTTCCCATACTCCTCTCCAGTTTTCAAACCTGATACACCTGTCTACATTGAGGACCCGTGGCTTCCC
>SMGU01010258.1:0-39645 GCA_004348175.1 Puccinia novopanici
CAAGCTTTAACCCAGCGCTCCAGCCAATTTGGCGGGGAGCTCTGCTGCGTTTGGTTATGTATATTTGCTAAAATAGCCCTATGTGAACCGTCCTAATTTGTTGATTCTTCCTGGGAGTTCGTGTGTACAGGGCCGTCCAGGCCATGAGGCGCAGAAATTTGTGGCGCGGAGTAGAAAAATTGACCAAATCCCAGAGCTGCCTCCGCAAGTTTTTTGGATTGGCTGTAATTACTAATTTACTATTTCTGTGGGAGATCCTTCATCTGATTAGGAGTTACGTAATACCAAATCAATCAATATTTATTTGGCTGGAAAGATGAGTGAACGGGTGTGTGACAGTTGTAATCCGATCGCTGTTTTCTCTGGTGAAACAACAGGTCGCGCTGTTCATTCAGCCTCGCTCATCAGTCTTCAGTCTCTTCAGACGCAGCGCCATCTTCACCTGAACTTTTTCTCAAGCTCGTCCCAGAGATCAATCCACGGATGAGCAGCCAGACCGAGACGAGTAAGAAGGAGTCGAACGACCTGCAGACACTTGATGCATTGATGGGACAACTCAAATCAACGGAAGATATGTTGGGGACAGTAGAAGCCAACAAACCAGAAACGACGGCGCCAGGATCAAGAATGACAGTGGAAAACGAAGGACGGAAAGCAGATTCAAAAGAAGAAGAAGAACAAGATCATGCGGGCTCAGTTAAACCGTCGAAATCAGCTGAACACCAACGAGTGGAAGCAGAAAAACCTGAGCAGATGGCAAGAAAGCCAGTTTCAAACGAGTCGGAATTTGTTGACAAGCCATCTCAACTGGATAGTCTTATGCAGGAGTTCAATAATTCAACTCAGCAGTGGAAGGAACCATCAGCATTTTATAAACTGGCGAATCGATCAACACCGGCACTCTCATGCTCCAAGACATCCATCCAAGTCCCACCACCACCACTGCCAACAGCAGACGACCTGGACTAGAGAAACTTCGATTAGTTGACCAAGCATTCTGCCCACCATCACAAACAACAGCAGCAGCGACAACCACACCCACAACAACCATCATAACCCACCAGCATCAACAGCACCAGCACCAGCAACCATCACACCCATACCCATCAATCTCCACGATCCAGCCAAGGTGGGACTGGAGGGGAAGAACTCACCACGATTATCAGGCCATGCGATTACGTCCACCGATGAGCAGCAGCAAGGTATTTCACACACACACCCACTAAGTCTATAGAGTGCATGAATAAGCCAGCCAATTCTTTCCTTTTTCAGCTCCGGCCAATCGTGACTCGGTGGGAAGTAAGGCCGAGCCAGACGGAATCGGACAGGCTTACCAACCAGTCTATCAAATTCACCCGTCCCAACCGCCAGACCATCATCACCATACGGCTTACCACTACCCGCACCACCCGCATGCTCACCATGCCCATCCCCATGCCCATCCCACCCCACACGCCCAACATCACGGCACTCAACCCAACTATGTCCTCCGGCGACACCAGCACCCCTCTGTCTCGTCACTCAACTCGGCTTACTCGGCGGCCAACTACGTCCCAACCCCCAACGGCCCACCCCCAAGCCTCTCTCCCTCCCCTGGCCCCCTCACCCCAGCAACCAAGCCCATCATGCCGGCAGACCGTATTACCCTGAGCATCACCCTGGCTTAGGTAAGCGTGTCTGGCTGACCATGGCAACCGTTGCTGGCTGACTCAGCCTGTCCCCCCCACCCGCACAGCCTCCACCACCACCCACCAGGGTATGGCTACCCCTCCGCCGGTTACCGCGATAATAACGCTCACCCGTATCTCCCACCCAACCCTAACCCTCTTCTCTCCCAGTCTCAGCCCCATCCGCGCCCCATCAACAACACTCCCCTCTCTTCCCTCCAACCTTCCTCCTCCTCCTCCTCCTCCTCCTCCTCGCCTGCTGCCACTCTCCACCAGGCCGCTCTCACTCGCTCCGGTACTTCTCTCTCCAGCTCATCCTCCCACTCCAACATGCTCCTCGCCCCTGCCAACGCCGCTCTACACCATCCTCCATCCCGTTCTCCCGCCTTGTTGCCCCCCAAAACCGGTCCAACCATCTCCAAGGCATCCATCGACGAGTATCGCAATCGGATCAAGTCTGATCCCGACCCCGAGGCTCACTTCAACTATGCCAAGTTTCTCATCGAAGCCGCCCGCAAGCTGGCTTCTGGCGGCGCGGCTGGTGACGACAAGGCGATCAAGAAGTACCGCGACGCTCTCTTGCAGGAGAGCCTCAAGCTCATCAAGAAACTAGCCACTCAGGGCGTCGGACTAGGAAAACCGCCTTACAGTGATGCCCAGTTCTTCCTCGCCAACTGCTTGGGTAATGGCAGTCTGGGACTCGGCGTCGACCACGAGAAGGCCTATAACCTCTACGTTCAAGCCTCAAAACAAAACCATCCCGCGGCCACCTATCGCACTGCGGTCTGTAACGAACTCGGGGCAGGAACCCGGAAAGATTCCCAACGAGCCGTCCTCTTTTATAGGAAAGCATCCGCCCTGGGGATACGGCTGGAATGTATAAACTAGGTATGATCCTCCTGGGGGATTATTAGGACAACCGAAGAACCCACAGGAGGCTCTTTTGTGGCTCAAACGGGCGGCCCAGCAGGCCGACGAGGATAATCCCCATGCTTTACACGAGCTCGCACAGATCTACGAGAAGCCACCCCTGGTCACCGTCGGCCGGCCCCGACTTCCTCCAACGGGAAGCATTCAAGTTCAGGAAGCGGTGCTGGTACCCCACAACTCTCTTACCTGGTCCAACGGGACGAGGCGTATGCCCGAGAGCTGTACACGCAGGCGGCACAGCTCGGCTACCCTCCCTCGCAGAATCGATTGGGTGCCTGCTACGAGTACGGCGCGTTGAGCTGCCCCATCGACCCTCGTAGGTCGATTGGATGGTACACTAAGGCTGCGGAGCGTGGCGATGCCGAGTCGGAACTGGCCCTCTCTGGTTGGTACCTCACTGGCTCCGAAGGCGTCCTCAGACAGTCGGACTCTGAGGCCTACCTCTGGGCTAGAAGGCTGCTTCCAAAGGCCTTCCCAAGGCCGAGTATGCCGTCGGGTATTACGCCGAGGTTGGGATCGGTGTCAAGCAGGATATCGAAGAGGCCAAACGCTGGTACATGAGGGCAGCCAGTTCGTTCCTCTCCATACCATACTGCCTTTTATATAAATTGGACTGACTTTCTTTTCTTTTAGCTAATAAAAATAAGAGGGCTATGCAAAGGTTAACCGAGCTTAAGAAAATGGGCTCGCAAAAGGTGAGCCCATGTTTGAGTACCCAAAGAGAGAGTAGTTATACTGATCCAGGTCATTTTCCATCCGAACATTATATATGTATAGCCTGCCAAACGACAAGCCAGACCCACGAGGGACCAAGCGGCATCTGAATGTGTGATCGTCTAGCTTGCGCGCCTTGCATGAAGCTAAGAACGCAATGAGGCAGACTGCCAGGAAGAGAAGAAGGGTGCTTGAGAGGGCTAGAGGCGAGAGAATGAAAACATGGACTGTCTTCTTTCTCTGCCTCTCTCGTCGTCTCGTATTGTATTTATTATCCACCCCGCCTTGATTGCATGATCGGGTTCTAGACTCAGCAAGACATGAAAGAATAGCAAGACTAAACCGACGAATCAATAGAAATAAAACAAGATTTATATCTACATATCTATATTCTCATTTTTTTTATATGTTATAACTCTCCTCGTACTGTGTAACTTCTCTGGTGTTTCTAGTTCTTCTCTCTTTCTCTCAATTTCTCTTCTCTCTGCTGTTTTATCTTTCGTGTCAACTCTCTTTCCCGTTGGATTGGTTTTGATTGATTGAATGTTGGTTCCTTCCTTCCTGTTCACGCCATCTTGTTACTAGAGGTTTCCAACAAATGATGATGATGATGCATGCATGCATGCAGTACTGGGTAGATGGCCACATAAATACAGAGTACAACTGTTGGCATTGTTGAGCATTTCCAGGGCGGAAGTCTGGCTTGCACACCGTGAAGCTCCTATGGAGACAACGACCGCACACGGCTCGATAAGATAAGGCACTATTTTCCCCGGCTCACCAAGATGGACGCTTGCTCCGCGCATGGATGGTTGTCATGTATGTACCCTTTTCTTCCGTCTGGATGGTTGTCATGTACCCTGTTTTTCCGTCGCTGCAGGAATCGTTGGATCTGCAGGGTATCGGCATCCTTCGAGACGCTTAATAGAGTGGCCTTGACAACCTATACTGTAGCACGCTGCGAAGAGTAACACACCCTTTCCTACAGAAATCATATCTTGATGGTCTATGGATGTGGGAGGGGGAAGGGTTGGCTTGAAGACCGATGCCTGGACAATCCCTGTGGCTCTTTTCATTGAGCAGATAGTTCTTCCGTCCATGACAAACAGTCTGGAGGGTTTGATGATGGATTGAGGGATGGATCTGATGGATAGGGGGTGGTTCAATGACAGATGTCAGTGGCAAAGGACGGCGAGCGCCGGATGGGCATGCTCGAAGGCGGCAGAATGCACGGCGCAGGCGCGGCGAGTCGCAAGATCTTGTGGTCGATTCCAGTGGAACCATCAACCTGGCTGTTCTAGTTCTGATCAGCATGCCATGACGCCCGCGCCGGCCCGCCGAGCAGAGACACCCGACGCGTCCAAGCACTCAGTCGCCGCGCCGACCATTGCAACCACCCCCGCGCCGGCCAAGGAAGACGCACCGATGCGCCACCCTCCCAAGATAATCGCCCGCCTCTCCCGGATACGCCGGAGGGACCCCAGACTGGAGCATCTTTCTTCGCTCCAATTCCCTCAGTGCTGGCGTTCATCCCTTCCAACACGCTTTCTCAGCTCTAACAACTCCCGCTCCCAGCTCCACCAAACAGTGAGTTGGCGTGGGCTCAGGTGGCGCTCTCGATGTAAACCTCTCTTCGCAACCCCCTCGCCCCTCCAGCCTCCAAATCATGTGCCGTCGCCCTCCTAACCTGAACTGTCTTTTTTTTGTTTTTCTTACACTCTCCACAGCACTCCACAGTATCCTCTTCCGCCGCGATCGTGTGGGCTCCTCAAGGCCTCCCGTCTCGTGCACTCGGCCTCGTTGCCTGCGGAACGGCCGTCATGTCGTGAGCCTGAATGCTTCCTCCATTCCTGCCAAGCTTTTCTACACGGCACAGGCCCCTCCTCCATCCCCAATCTCAATGCACAAAAAAAAAAAAAACAGACGAGTCGTGTCTCGCCTACAAGAGTCAAAACATCTTACATTGGATAGTCAATATGTGTTCTGTAGACCAAGGTCTCAACTTGTCACCTGGGCAGTGGGTATTAGATCTAGATTCCTTATTTTTTTTGTTGTTGTTGTAACAACAGGAGTTAAAAAAACTGGAATATATATTTACATGAACGGATAGCTAATCAGACAAGTAGATATTTTCTCGTTTGATGACGATCAATTTGGCTCTCCAGGAGTGATTTTTTGTGTATATGTCAACATGAAGTTGATAATTTTTAACTTACAGTGAACCTATTGATAAGGAAATTGACCTGCTGGCCTTGGGTGCTGTTGATGATGTGCTTGTGCGGGTGCAGAGTGTGTTGTCGACATGGTACGATTCGAGGTCTCGTCTGAAGAGATGTTACAGATCAATAACCCTTGCCCCATTCCCCGCCTTAAAACCCTATCAGATGTCAGAGCTTGTTACCATTCGAAGAAAGTCTAAGTTGCAGCTCCAAATGAGAAGGGGTTGGCTAGTTACTGGCCAAAATTGGGACTGGATGGATATGCAGGACAAGCACCAACGCGTGTAGCCACACGCGATAAGAGCCTGCAACAAGTTGATATGTTTGATTTCTCATTTTGGAGAGAGATGTACAACAGGGGCCAGACATGGATGAGGATAGGACCAGGATAAAGATATGGGAAGTGTGAATTGGAGAGAGAAGAGACTAAGGTTGGGCATATTTGGTGGTCCACTCTCGGCTCAGTTGAATCGCGCCCGCTTCGTCACTTTTGTAGTGCTGCGCTACATCATTGGCCAAGGGGTCATCCTAAGTCCGCCAAGATTCAAGTTAGCCGTTGGATGTTTCTAGATAAAGGAAAAAAGACGCTTACCGGGTTAGGACTGGACAGGAGTGCTTGAATGGAAAGTAATACAGTCCTGATTTGTAAAGCAGGTGACCATCGATCTGTTGGGAAGTGGCACATGTCACTGGTTAGTTTTGTTACCGAATTGGTCCTGCAGACTGAGTCGTAACGAAATCTACCTTTCAATATGTCTAGACATATTCGCCCCAGTTTGTCAATGTTAGGATGGTATATCTTGGTCAAGAACCGTACTTTAGGTGGTGACATGGGATAATCTTCGGGCAAGAACAACTCCAGTTTGAACAAGCCACCTGTGTCATCATTTGTTTTTCAAAGACAAAATGGGTTGTTGAGCATCCCGATCATATATTCCTTGATATCTTATGTGACAGAAAAACATCATCACCGTTGGGTGCACAGACACACCTTGAAAAGCACTGCCTTCGGGTCCTTGAAGTCCGACATCAAAGTATCGTAGGTTATCGTCGTGCGGCACTGCGGATATTCCCGGTGGTGCATCCGAGACAAGTCTTTCCGTTTCCTACAGGAGGGTTTGATCCACAATATCGGAGTCGATAAATCCCTTGGTCAGATAGACACTTTGTAGGGCAGAGAGAGAGTAGTGACCTTGATAATTCTTTTTGGGAGAGTAGAGGCCATGGCTGAGCAGTCGACTCGCTTTGGCGGTCTGATAGAGTTTTCGCGAGCGAGACAGTCCGACGAAGTTCTTGCTGAGTTTGCGCCGAAATGGCAATGGCTGTGATTGTGACGGGCATTGCGTCGGGGCCCCCTCCCGGCCATTCAGTCCCCTCGGGGGATGCCGAGCTCCCCCGCTCGAGTCCCCGCCAGTGGGATCGTGATTGGCTTGCACATGAAACAAACACAAGCGGATCACCGATCGGAGAGCAGCAGGCCTAACTTAACTAAGTCCCCGACGGAGGGGAATTATGACTTAGACCATCTCCACCGCACGGAGTGATTCGAGTCGCTATATTTCTCAGTTCGGCGACTGCGGCGCATTTTTAGCGCCGCTGATTTTTGAAGTTTCGCACCGCGAGGTGCTTGAATGAGGCTGAATGTTGGTGAAAGGGAACCCCCGAAAAAAAGGGGGTGTGGTGGAGCAGTTGTATTGCGATGCTCGGGGGACAAGCCGAGTTATGGTTGTTGGGTATCACATGGATTTTCTGTGATACCCAACTTTGGCGATGCTATATCAGGAGCTACAGGGTTCGTAGATGTACGAACGGTTTAGCTCCCTAGCGGCAAAATGCTGTTTTTTAGAACCCTTTAGCAGCTCCAGTGGAGGTGCTAAACGGGCCGGGGTCGGCTAAATTTAGCATAGCACCGCGATTTAGCCCCCGCGGTGGAGATGCTCTTATCGCCTCACTTTTGTCTGAGAGGTAAATCTGATTTGGCAGTAAAATTTTAATTTGAATTACCAGAATCTGTTTTGATTAACCTCAAGTGAGTCACATCAATGAGAATGCCTTAATCTTGCCATTCTCCCAACCAAAACTCAGCCTCCTATCACCCACCATTCCTGAGGAATTCAGCTTTGAAAACCCCTGACCAGCTGGCATGATCAAGGAGGCCTGTAAAACCTAGACCCTCTATGTCCATAATTTTTAGGTTCAAAAAAAAAAGACATAACTGTCATTTTCTTCATGTAATTCAAAAAGCCTCAAATAGTCTTTCATCAGCTGCAAGGCTGTGATTTTTTCCAATGCTGGAATTTTCTGGAGCATAATTGAGTGGTCATACCATCTTGAGAAAATTTTATGTTGCATTGTTCATTTTTGACCTCAATTCAGTTTGCTTCATCAAACAAATTTACAAAACCAACAGGCTCAAGAAAAATTTTGGGCTTTGGGACCCATCTTGGAAACAATATTATCATAAAAAAAGGAAAGAAAAAAAACAATGAGTTGTACCATTTTGTACGGGTTCATCTGGCATTTCTTTTTTTTCATCCTCAATCATGAAGATGTGTTGAGATTCAGTGGAGTTAATTATGAGATGGAAAAATCACTACAACTTTCTGTACCTCTCAGGTGACAGTGGGGAGATAAGTCATATGTACCCTCTGGGCACTTTTCACCCATTGGGGACTTAGCTAAGTTAGGCAGCAGGCCAATACTGAACATGGGTGTTGCAAGCAAGAGATTTCAATCATGTGATAGAAGTTGTTCTTGCAGATTTCAAAAATAAGAGCTTCAATAGAAGTTCTTCCTTCAAGTAGGTTAGACCAAAGTTGGTTACAATGATTGTAAATGGTGTTGAGGGTTGCGGAAGGAGTGTGTCAGACTGTTGCATCAAAGCAGATTTAATCTTGAGGGAGCTACACCAGCATTGGTAAGTTGGGTGACCAGAGATTTTTGATCTTCATTGAGCCTTCTGTGTATGGGATGGATAGATGGATCAGAGGAAGGGGAATGGTTATGGTTGGGATCCTTGATTTTAATTTGCCAAACACCATGCTTCTTGTAAAAATTACCAGACATCTTGAAAGGGCAGTTGGTTTTCTTGGTCTTTAACAATGGATCTCTTTCTTTCTTGTGAGAATGACAAGAGCCAGATTTGTCACATTGATAGGTGAATCTATTCTCCTTGTTGCTTGTGGAGGAGTGGGTAATAATAATGGCATAGCCATGTTCCTTGGCCCAATTCTGGGCAGCCTGGTATAACTCTTTTTGAGATTGATATTCCATCTCTGGAGGTGGGGCTAGGGGTTGAGAATCATCAGGGTTGGGATTTTGGGAGGGGGCTTGAAAGATAGGGTTGATGTTTTCAGACATTTTGAGAATGTATGGAGTTTGTTTTAGAGGGGTGGGTTGAATTTGATAAAAAAATTTAAATGTTTTATTTTTAAGAAAACTGGGGAGTTTGTGGTTGAAAAGTATTGGAAATGATAAGTTTTTCTCTTTTTTTTAGATTGTTTTTGTTGATTTTTTGTTGTGATATGGGAATTTGAAGTTTAGAGAGAGAAATAGAGTGGAGGAAAAAAAATGGAGTTTGAGAGGGTTTTTAAAAAATTGGAAACGCTGGTTCTGGAGAGGGGAAAAAAGAATAATTTTTGTCTTTTTTTTGTTTTTTTTAGTTGAGAATTTGCTGTGCAATGTCAGACAGAGAAATAGAGCGGAGGAAAAAAAGGGGGCTTGGAATTTTTTTTAAAAAAATCGGAGACGGTGGCGCTGGAGAGGGGAGAAAATCATGATTTTTTTTGTTTGGTTTGGTTGAGAAGTGGCCGTGCAATGGGGGTTGGAAGTTTGGTGGGTGTGTTGGCGGATTTTAGTTGTGGTGAGTGGTTTTTGTGGTTGTTGGTGGAAACTGCATGAACATGTCACCTGGGGACCGCGTGCATTGTCCCTGCGCAAAATTGCATATTTTATGCATATTAAAAAAGCAGGTGTGTGGGCGGTAAAGCGGGTCCGCTGTGCAGCAAAAAAGCGGGTGTAAACGCAGATTTACCGGGTACGTTTATTAATGCCCTAAAAAAATAAAATAAAAATCAATATTCACATGGAAAATAAGAAAAAAAAAGGGTGGATAGAAAGAGCCACAGAGAATGATTATAAATTATTATTATTATTTTTTTAATTTTTTTTTATAATTATTCTCTGTGGCTCTTTCTCTCCACCCTGTTTTTTTTCTTATTTTTCATGAGAATGTGAAATATTTTTAATTTTTTGTATTCTTGTTTTTTCTCTATTTTTTTAAGGATACATAACATTTTTTTTTTTTTCAATTTGCAGTTCAGATGATTGCATTTAGGGATGCAATCCAGCATGTCGGAGCCGGGTAGACCTCATCCAACATCCGTACCCGGCATATCTGTCGGACTTCCCGGGTATCTGCCGGATGTCACCCTAGGTGAACAGTGTCAGGTGGTTAGCTGTTGTACTGCCAAAGATCACCTCACTAGATGAAGAAATTGATGAGTACTTGAATGCCAAGTGTGAAGAAGAAGCACATCAGCCTCTTCCATTTTGGAAAGCAAACTTGGAATGATTTCCATCCCTCTCAAATATGGCTAGGGCATACCTAGCAGTACCTGCCTTGAGTGCCCCATGTGAGCGTGCAATTTCCGTTGGCCGACACATCCAAACTTACACTCGGAATCAGATGTCTATCAAGACATTAGAGTCATTAATTTTCTTGAAGGATTGGGTCAATCATAGTTTTATTGACATTAACAATGTAAACGAGAGCAATTAGTAATCATGTAATTACTGTTATAACCGACTGTTTGTTTCTTTTTTGCAGTCCATCCTGCCATTGCTCAATCCAATTCCAAATCACATCTTGTGCGCCCTATCCCCTAGCACTAGCCAGATGCCAGACAGCCCCAACCCCTGGCCGCTGGCCAGCTGGATACCGGGATAGGGTAGGGCTTGTCCAACATATGACCCAACCCAGAATCCAACCGGATGCAGCCGGGTACACCGGGTTCGGATCGCATCCCTAATTGCATTGTCTTGCTTGCTAGCTTCCTAATGATAATTTTTGACTGTTGCATTTTGAAAGGATTTTTTTGACAAATAAAAATCATGCACTCTTAACTCTTGTCCAGGCACTGTATGGTGTTGCAGGTGTGGTAACCCTGTTTTTCAGCCATCAATTCCAAAGGACTCAACAAACCCTCATTATCAGTCCAGATTCAGATTCAGAATCTCAATTTACCCTAGGTCACCCCCTTACAGCATGTCTCAATTATGGTATTCAAAATTGGGGCATAAAACATAAAATCTCAGTCATATCGGCATAGTTCAAAGTTTTGGCAGGGGAGTTTCAATAAGGTTTTATGTGTGGTGACAAGTTCCCTGCAAAACATTTTATGTAAAAATTGTTTATGATTTTAAGTCTGAATTTTGAATACCATAAATTCTCACTGGATCAGAAGATATTCAATTTTCCCACTTTTGGAGGAACAAAGGACACATGGCCAACAGAGCAGAAGACCCCCAAAATCAACCATCACTCAATATCCCACCTTCTGGACTCTTTTGAATCAGCCCTTTCCCACCCTTCTGGAAATGCCACACTTTCCCACCAACCCTCATCATGACAACTGTCACCCTTGAAACTGCCACATTTGGTATCCTTTTCAATCATGTCACTTTCAAACTCTTGTTCCTGTCTCTTCCCCATTCTGGAAGATGAACCATTGTACCCTTCCCAAAGCCAGTTTTTCTGTGCTTTTTTCCTTGCCTTGACCATTATAAAAGGCCCTTCATGTGTAGCAGTTCCATATGAATGCACCCCCATCTTCCAGCCTAACAGCTGTCTAGCATTCATCACCCTATCCAGTATCTTTTTCCAAATTACTACCCTTATCCAGCCTTACCTGGCTACCCTATTATCCATCCAGAATAGTTTCTTTGGTTAGAAATACTATTATATCCTGCATATCCCTGCAAATTCATCATCAGTGAACCATCAGACCCTTTATCCTCTTTTGAGAACTCCACTCACCCTTTCATCAACCCTCCATCCCTCCAAACAACTCCAACCTCAGTGGGTACAATTCAAGCTATAAGAGTAGAAGAACTCCTCCTACACAAGAATCAGTAAAAGATCAGCCAAACTCTCTTTCTCTTTTTCTTAGTGTAACTCTCCCAACTCCAGCATTAGATAGGAAGCAGCTCTTATATCAGCACCCTTAGCTTCAAATTACATTATTCTTACTAGTGTAGTTGACTATTTCCCTTCCAAGCTCTATCTCCCCAAGGAGTAGTTCCACACCGGCCAGTCTGGGCACCTGCCAAAGTCAAGCAAAGAAAAGGTCAAGCTGGCTTGGCCGATGCCAAAGCCTGCTGCGCCAATCTAAAGCCAGCTTTGCCCATTGCCAAGCGTGCATGTCTCTCCGCCAACTTGGTGTGGCACTGGCCAAAGTTTGGGTGGGTCCAAGCCAAGCCTCACTTGGCTGCACACATGCCAAATTGGAGGCCACTGGCATTCCTCTCACTGCAAGTATCATCACTTCATTACTATTTTTTTGAAAAAAAAAAAAAAAAAAAAAACAGATGAAAGGCGGCTGTGTACAATTGTGAATTCATTAGAGAATACTCTTTTTGGTCCGGGCTTTGTTTTCCAGGTCATCTGAGTCCATGACGGCAGAGGTTGATATCTAGCATACACAATCACAAAAAAAAAAGGTCAACAAGAACAAAAAAAAAAAAAAAGAAGAATAGAGATAACTGTACAATTTGACAAACAAGAACAATTTGAGGTGTTTTTCAGTTTTTTCCTGAGCTGGTGGAAATATCGGATCAGCCAATAGCTTTGCCTCGGCCAAGCCAGGCCTGGAAATGTGCCTAGAAACCCGACTCTCCCAAACTGGAAAATCAAGCCTGCTTGGCACCAAGTCAAGCCCGTAGGCACAAATTCAAGCCCGGGTGGCGCTGCGCCAAGCGGGTCTTTGACAAGTGCCCAGACTGGCCGGCAACACCATACATTGCACACACCAGAAACTCAATATATATTGTGTTTTTCATGTCAGAATCTCAATAATAAGCACACTCCACATAATTTTCTTCTTTTCAGGGACTTGTAGTCACAATGAAAATCAGTTTTTTAAGAATTAACTTCCAAATTTGAGACTTTGTTGTTATCAACATAAGGCCACTACAATTTTTCCCAAAGGGATAGCTTAGCGGCCTGTTTCCATGTCAACCAATGCTGTAGCATGTGCCTCTCTTCTCCTCTAAGAAGTGTTGTAGCAAAACACAGCCAGCTAATTTTTTGGCTGGATCCAGTAACATTAGCATATTTTCACTGACAGCTGATGGAAGACCTGCTAGTTGTTAAAAAAAATACACTAACCCTAACACTATTTTGTTATTGTCAATGACTTATCAAGTGAAAAAGTTGAACTGTTTCACTTTCTTATTTATGACAGAGGTGGTTTTCAATGAAGGATCCTCATAAGTGAAAATACATAAAATAGTAGTAAACAATGAATTATATAGGTTCCAGCCCCCAAAAAGTTCCACCAACTTTTAAAGATCATCTTCCCCCAATGAGAATTTCTCAGTGCTCATTCTATCAGCACATCAACAACTTCCCATAATGCACTGCTCAAATCTCCTCAACAACACAAGACTCTAGATCAAAAAAATTAAATCTTCAGGAGGAGTGCAATTCAGTAAAATTCAAGATATTTAACAAAGGTTTTCTTTTCTTCTTTTCAATCTTTATTTGAAATTGAAGGTTGATCATTATTGCTCATGACATTCGTGCCAATTTCAATTCTTTCAGAATTGTTGACTTCACTCGCACTTGTTGCTAGTTCATCCCATTCCTTCGTAGCAATATTTTGGTTCATTTCATGAACTCAATAAAGTATCTTCCCCAAGCAGGTACTCGTTACTTCAATTTTGATTATTATTTGCATTTATTTTTATTTTTTGACCTTCCTTTTCATTTTTCTCCCCTTTTTTCAGTGTGTTTATCTCTTTCGGCATCTATCAGACACTTCAAGAAGTCACAAGGATCCTCAACCAAGCATCGTGGGCTTTTCGGTACACCCTGGTCTAACGGAAGGGCTCAGATAGCTGGTCTGGCAGACAGACGTATAAGTTCTGTAGAACATACCACTCAAATGTGACAAATGGAAATCATAATTTGTAATTGTTTGCATCGTCCGTGATGTTGCATAGCGTCTTTACTGATATACTAACTGACTAACATAATGATTACAGCCCTGGACATAAAAAAAACCCTAGAAGTAAAGGCGAGACCATAGGAAGGAATGGAACCCGAGGAAGTTGGAGGCATAATCGCTTCTCTGACTTTCAAAAAAGTCGGCCACTTTAAGCGGTAGCTTTGATGGCAGCATCAAGGCTCAAGGACAAAGCTGCATTCAGCTTGACCCGGTCGAGGTCGGCAGAGATGTAGTTGAAAAGGTTGGTAGCGAAGGTCTATGATTGGAGGGGGGGTCAGCTCATGATAAAGGGTTACGCAGCAACACAGAGACTGGGAACTAACGTTTAATGCAGCTTGGACTTGCAACAGCGTGGCGTGAAGGGACGCGCGGGCTTCGACACGAGCGTAAAGAGTAGGGAGACTAGAGATCTTCAGGAATACAGCCTGGAGTTCCGTAGCGAACTAGAAGAGCCGAATGACAGTCAGCGTCTCACAAGTGGTTTGCAAGCGAGCAAAGATATAACTACTAACGGTAACAAAACCAGCGTAAACATCGGCTTGAACCTGCGCTTGAGTGCACCGTTTGACATCCTAAAGAGGCAAGAGGGGTCAGAAAGCATGCTGTCCATTAAGCTGAAGTGTCGACATTTTCGACTGCTTACTTTAACTGTGGCAACCCCTGCGTTAAGGTCAGCAGCCACACGCACCAAGGTGGGGATAACCACATCGGTGGAGAGAGTAGCAAGAGTAGAAGTAGCCACGGAATCCACATTGGAGAGAATCGAGTACAGCTGTCCTGAAAGGGAGTAACAGCCGCTCATGGCGCCAGTGAAAGCATTCTGTGGTAAACGACAAAAAGAACTTAAGCATGACGGCCATTTTGACTATAGCGAATGAGGAACAGCTTACGGCGTAGACATCAACCGGAGAAACAGGCGACACTACGACGGCAGAAGCTGTCGTCCCGACCGCCAAGCCTGCAGCCACACAAGCATCTTGGACTACCTTAGCGCCGAGAAGTTTGACATCGAGGGCTGCGCAAATTGCAGCGGTGACACCAAGATTGATAGCCGCGTTCGTTTTGAGAACCGGAACGGGAATTGGGGAGGCAAGGGCGCAGGCCGACAAGAAAAGGAGAGCAACGAGGGATTGGGATGGAGACTTTTGAAGGATGGAATTATCTTTCGAAAGGGTGACTTGGTGCTGTGAGAATGCTACGGGTATCAAAGTCACTAAGAAAGCAAGCGAGAGTAGAATGCTGTTGAATGTGGAATGGGTGATCAAGAGGATGAATCAAGCAGGCATTTTATAGGCAGACCCCGGCGATGGTCCTCTCATCCGAGGAGCATGATGCCACCCTAGTTCGCCAGCTTGCCTGTACACTGCGCAGTATGGAGTCATGGAGCTTGCTCCAGGCCCTAGTGCGGTCAGTGCGGGAGGAACAATGCAACTCTCACTGGCATCGGTGATGGGCTGCTGCATGAGAGGAAAACCTGCCCTGCAAGGCCGGGCCGCTGAGCGATACTCAGCGGTCAGAGCCGGTGCCCTTTTCCTCTGCTGCCGGCAGGACAGGCAAGACGCTCAAGTCTTGTGGGCACCAACCAGAATTTGGTTGTGCAGTGAGACTGATCATGCCATTTACATGAGTTGCTGCACGAACGCAAGTATGCTGATTTTATTTTTTTAGTTAAGTCGACAGAAATAAGGCAAAGGGAACGCGATTATCTACCGAGACAAGAGTAAATCAGGCTCTGGCGAGCTCAAGTACTAGGCGGCTGGCGTTCTCCACCAGATCACTCCAGTGCCATATTACACATTTCCGGGTGGAGTGTTGACCTTTGATCCACTTCCGCTAAACACTCTGGTGAGGGGCCGGCCCCCGAATGGCATTGCACGGCCTGGAAGAAGTGGATTTTTCTGGTGAAGTGTAACCTGTCGGAGGCATTGAATCAAGTAGGGGGTAGTATAGGTATACATGCTTTTGAAAACTCAGCCGGATGGTACTGCCATCTGAAACTTGCGTCTGGCTCAGTATTGCAATAGCGGCGATTCCTTCGGACTGCTCTCTTGCTAGTTTGGGATTCAGTAAAGAATGTGCCAGTGTTGACACCAGCGCTCGGTCTGCTTGCACATCTAATAAGTTTAAACCTCCAAGCTCTTCTACACTCCAACCGAAAGCTGAAATCTCTTACGGCAGCGTTAATTCAACTATTCCTTTGGTAGTGATCATGAATTCCCTCAGACTAAGCGTTCCACTCTTCCTCATCACCACTCTCATTCTCAGCTTATGCACCAGCGCATCCAAACACAAGTGTCAAGCCACGCTGAATTCAGACGCTTACGGAAACTCATGGGAGCGGCCGAACGTCAAATGGAAGAGTCCTAAACACCAAAAGGAAGGCGTAGTCGAGGCCACCGTGTTTGGTCACATTGACGCCCCAACCGGTGGCTGGACTACACCCTCCCACATCTGCTACGCTACTTTGAAAGTCGACCTCAAAGATTGCTCAATAGTCATGTCCAAAAACCTCACGTCTAATCCGCTATGGAATCCGTAAGTTGCTCATCATTTCCTCCCTCAAGATCCACATCGGCCACTCACAATGGTGCCAGAAGGCTCACTGACGCCTTTCTTTTAACTTGTTATCAGACACAAATCACCGATATACTACAACCAGGATGAATGGAACTCAATGAATTGGAACGAGACTATTTCCTTTCGAGCCGATTGTCCAGAGAGCATTCACGTAGAAGTCTTTGAACCCTAATATCCCTCACTTTTCGACCCACATTCCTCAAGTTGTCACCATGCCACATCGCCGAAGAAAAATAATCCGTTGGCCGCCGGCAGAAACGGACCCCACTCGTCATACTCCCATCATCCGCTCCAAGTGATACAGCGAATGCTTGAATTCTTGAGCGCGAATACCACGGTGTCCACATTGCTTTGCTCACATTATCATTTTTCACACAGAACTATTCAATCAAGTACATGGCATAATTTTTCGATTTATTTCCCATATCATCATTCTTTTCTAACTTTGTTTGTAAGCTTTTTCTATGCTTCCACTGAATTGCCAGCGGGGGCAAGATCTGAATCTCCCCCTAGAAAGGAACAGAACAAAACACCAGACACCAATGAACATAACTTGCACATGGAGCCTCTTGGATTCAAGTACAGAAAACCTTACCAGATTGAGGTTATCCCAGTCAATATTCTGTTCTGCACTCAATTAGTGCAGCACTGGTTGAAATTGACTGATTTTCTATGACTTCAGGGAAAGAGTACATTTTATGTCTTGCAACAAGCCATTTCCATTTCAGCTTATTCAATACTAGTTAGGTTGAGAGCCTCACGGATTAAATGGGGTATAAATTATAATTGACCGGGTGCCATTTTCTGGAAGTAATGATTTCACCTTCATCCCACCCCATGCCACTTTTAATACTTTGTTGAAAGTGAGAGCCATGAATCTGTACTTTTAATGTATTACAATAATCAGTCAGCTTTGTGCTTCTACTATATAGATATGAAAATTTGAGCATTCTGGCTATTTTCTTGCTTGGGAAATGTAGGCTCAAGTGCAGAGTGTAACCCTAAAGCTTCTTACCTGCTGTTTGTATTCTGAATTATTCTTTTGGAAGCCTATTGAGAATATTTGAGAAGGTTTTAAACTGAGTGAATGGATATTCTTCCAGTTTTTATCTACTGATAGAAAAAAATCTAAGAATGAGTTAATACACCCAATTTGTGGTCTAAAAGAAAAATTTCTGTATATCTCTTATTTGTCTTCCAGATTCTTAATTTCCCAAATGCATAGATGTTCTGAGACTCACAAAACAATAATTTTACACCAAAAAATGATGATGATAATGCTTGAGCCCCTTTGATAGCAAATGTCTGCCTATAGTTTCAGGGAGGAGACTCTACTCAGATATTTTGGGGAAGAAAATTAAAATTTAGAAAAAACAAATTGAGTTGAAGCAGTTCTTTTTTCAAAGAAGAAATAGTGGTGAAATTTGGAACAATGAAGATATGAATTCTTTGGTGAAAATGGTATTAAAATAGTGTGGAAAATGAGTCAATAAATTATTACAGGAAAGATTCAAGGTGTTGGGAGAAATGAACAAATTGAATCAATGATTATATTTCCATCATGAAAAAGTAATCAGATACAATTAAGAGATGGCAATGAATTGCAACCCAACATCTTAGATAAGGAATTTTGAAATAATTTTTGAAAATATAAGCTGAATAAGAAGAATGCATAATATATTAAGAGGTTCAAATTCCACATAAATAGTTAAAAAAAAAGGCAGATAACAAGCAATTAATTATAGATAAGATTTCTGGGAAGGATCTCATGAAATTTCCAAGTACTAAAATGTTGATGAATCAGTCCATAAAAATTAGACTGATTTTATACTGCATTGGAATTGGTTTTCCATAATAAGAGAGTATGGAAGTTATTATTTAGGGATGAGTAAGAAGAAAAGGATAGAATTTCAAGGAATATCCAAATGAAGGTTTCTTCCCTTATGATTAATTGATGGAGTGTCATATTGAATGTTTGGAAAAAGAGTTTCATGAGACTAGACCAGAAGAATAAAGATGAAGTAGAAGGATTAATTTTAGTGCAAGAATGCCACACTATATCAAAAAAGAAAGGATCAAATACAAAAAAAAAAAAAGAATGGAAAAAAAGGCAAAGAGACTCAAATAATTCATAAGAGTGAAGATGATGAGGAAGGATGAGGAAAACAGCCTTCCAAATCATCTGGCCTGAGTTTAATAAATAAAAAAATGTCAAAGAAAGTGAAAATGAAATGGAAGGTGGAAGCACACATGGAGATAATGAAAAAGGGAGCCTACAAAATTTGAGCTGGGAGTGTAACAGGAGGAGAAAGAGAGTGTTCAGCCCATATTATTTTGTTGGTATAAGCTTAAAAGCAGTAAGCACTTGGATTCAGTCAGGTTGAAATTCAGTTTTTGTAACCTATTCAGAAATTCAGTTTAAATTTCTTAAAATAGACACACCATAACTTTTTTGAAGGCACCCATTGATGGCTGCAATTGTATATATCTCTCAGGTTTTTTTAGCACTGTGAATCTTGTCAGCAATAGAATATGCTACACAATACATATTATTTAGGGTCTTTTACATCCAACCCACCTTGATTGAAGGTGCAGCCAATCCTGACATCCTCACAAAGCTGGGCCAGTGGGTTAAACCTTCAAAACAAATCTGTCGCAGGTGGGTTGCGGATTGAAATACCAGTTTTTTGACTTGGGTGGGTTGCAGCTAAAAAAACCGCCATTGCAATGTGGGTCACAGGTAAAATATTTTGACCCAAAACTCCTTTTTTTGGCAGCTTGGGTTGCAGATATAATTACCAAGCCACCAAATGGGACACAGGTGAAATTCCGCAAACCACCTTTAAATCAGGGGATTGAAGGCACAATCCCCTGACCCCCTGGTGTGGTATTCTTAAATGTTGAAAATTTTAGAAAAATAACTATTTTCTTCTTTTTCCTTTCCTTTCTATCTTTTTCCCTTCTTTTATCATAGTAGCAGCCAGAAATCAGCAAATCTGATTGGAGAAATGGACTCTGTAAATTTGGCTACATTTACCCTATGGTCACCATGGACAACAACCTCACAAACACCTTGAATCAGAAGTGGCACAACCTCCTTGGCCACCATCAGTACATATCACCAATCTACCACTATCATTTACATATCACACTCCTTACACAACCAACACAACAGCCAATACATACAACATACACATACAACAACAATTACATACAACAAAAACCCACTACACACTTACATGGTCATTTAGAAATACATGCAGGTCTCATGCACTCTCATGCAGATCCCATGCAGGCTTTCATGCAGACACATGTACCCACTACCCCTATTTTTTGTTTTTGCTGAGCATCACTCACTTGATACCGAGTCTGAGATATTTTGCCTATTTTTTCTCATTTTACACCATATCCTATTTTTTTGCACTTCAGTTTTGCTTATTCCATTGTGTTCCATGGCATTTTCAGGCCATAAAAAATCCCTCACTCTAGCATAAATCCCTCAATTCTGTGTAGCTAGGCCAGCCAAAATCCCTCATTTATTTCTTACCTTGTAGCTAAATTCCCTCACTTTGTCTATTTAAGGGGGCTCTCCTTCAGTTTTTCCCCCCTCACTCACTAGATTTTCCCATCAGATTTTTACGAATATTCTTGTATTCTTTATCCCCTATAAAACTACCCTTCTGGTCACTCTATATTATTAGCCCCACAATATTATATTTTACAGTTATAGAAACACTTAACTATATTACAACCCTTAAATTACATATTAACCTTTCATAAAGGCCCTTGTTTCAATTCCTTGTCAAGATCTATTAGGTTGATTCACCATTAGGCTATTCCTTCTTTCCACCTCAACCCCCTTCTTACTCCATAACCCCTCATCACTAGGACTTGTGATCAATCCCTGTTTTTAGGACTTGCTCCCACACTCCACATCTCATTCAACACTCTTCATCCACACCTTACATCCCATTCCACATCACACATCTCATTCACTACCACACATCTCATACTCAACTCATTGCTCCACTTCACATGCCTCATTCTTCCTCACATACCTCACTCTTCATGAATACTCATCACCAATCATATCATCATTATCATCATCATCATCAAAAACCATCACTCACTCTCATATATATCATTAAAATTGGTCCATAGCCATCTTGAACCATCTCTATCATGATAAATAAACTGCCAAGCAATCTTGGTGGTCTTGTTTTCTGATAGCATAGAAGGGCAGAGCTTTCACCCCATCCATCCCCTTCTCAATTCAAAAAAAGGGTTTCACAACACCTTTTGAGTCTTACACTGGGGGTTGCAGGTCAAAATTGGGTTACCACCCAGCCAGTTGCCCTGAAAAATCAGACAACCTGATATCAACCACATAAACATTCAGACAATTCCATAAAACACCACCACCAACCAGCATACCACAAAACTCAGAAAAAAAAACTCAGAAAAAAAAAAAACTCAAAAAACCCAAAATCCACTCCCAAACCATCTCAAAAGCACCCAACCCCCAGAAAATCCCCAAAAACCCACCCAAAGCCCCCAAAACAGTCAAAAAATTAATAAAAATGAACTCCAAAACCACCCAAGCCTCCTCTGCCCAACCCATCCCAGAAATTGACCCTACCATCATGAAACTGGACAGCAAAGACCAGAAAAAACTCAAAGAATTCAATCAACAACTCAGTGACACCTACAGCAGCCCCAAAAACTCTGAAGAAGAAAATGAGGAGGAAAAAGAAGAATAAAAATAACAAGAAGATGAAGATTATGAAGATGATGATGAAGATGAAGAAAGCCAAGAAGAAGAAAATCAAGAACAGCCTTCTTGCCAAACTGTAGACAGTCAATGGAGGACTGCCCATCACCTAGATTCCTTAATCTGGTACTTCTAGTTCTAAATCCCAAACTTTGTTTTGTGGTGAAAATTGATGACAGTCAGGTTCCCACCACCAAAACAATTTTGGAAATTAGATTTAGCCTGTCTAAATTAGGCATTCCAGACCAACAGGAAGTTGTCCAATATCTCTTCAACTTGCCAGCACCACCATGGGGTGCTTATTCTTCTAGAAAGAAGAGGCTCAGTTCAATCAAAGGTTTTGTTTGGGATCATGGATGAATAATTTTTATTTCTTGCCTGGACAAGAACAAAAGAAAAAATTTCAAACGTGAAAGGGAATTTTTTTCCCTTCATGAAATTACCAGTGACTTATGGGGGTTTCTTTGATCATTTGTATTTATTTTAATTTTTTCTTGGTGGAAGTGAATTAAAATTTCCTCTAAATTTTTTTTGGTCTTTCTATTTTCTGTTTTTTCAATGACTGATGATTTTTCCTTTTTTTTTTTTTTTATGTAGGGGTGGATCAAAGACAGACAACAGATGCAAAGTCAACCCATGTGAAAATTCCAAGTTCACTAGACTCATTGGATCCCCTTTATCAGCTTGCACAAAGTTCCACAAACCTACTGGCCAGTGGTTCTTCAGTATTTATATGGCCCATCACAATCATCTTGCTTCAGCTATTTCTCATTCCTACATTAAAAATCACTCTCTAACTCCGGCTCAATTCTCTAAAGTCAAGAGTCTCAGCAAAGCAGGTCTGAAACCCTCCAAAATTCTCAGAGTGATGCATACAACCAAGGAAGAAGGGAAATTTTTGCTAGTAACAAAAAATAAAATTTTGGCCAAGAAATGGGTGAAGGTGGAATCCCTTCAAGGCATCAGTCCCATTGTGCACCTCAAGAATCAACTAGAAAAATCTGAATACTCAACTTGTGTCAAAACTGACAATGATGGCACCCTCAAGGCTCTATTATTCTTTCATCATGCTTCTCTCAAACTCTACTCTGCCTATAATACCATTCTCTTTGCCAACAGCACATACAAGACAAACAAGTACAACATGCCTCTCTTGCACCTTGCTGGCGTCAGTGGGAAAAAAAAATCTTTCAGCACGGCCTTTTGTTTTATATATGAAGAGAATCTGGACTATTACACCTGGGCCCTTGAATTTTTTCACTCAACCATCTCTTCCCATCACCTCTTTCCTCCAGAAATCATCATCACCAATCAAGAACTAGATCTCATGAATGCTATCAAACAAGTCCTTCCAAATACAATTCAACCTCTCTGTACTTGGCACATCCAGAATAAAATCCTTACTAATGTGTCAAAAATCATCAAGAACCATCAAGAAGTTGAAAAAATCATGTCCCATTGGTCTAGCCTTGTTAAAATTTGAACTCCTATCAATTTATATTCTTCCTTTCCAAGATTCTCTAATCTCTAAAACCCAGAATTGATAAATTATGTTGAAAAAGTCTGGATTCCCCTTGCTCCTTGGTTTTTCAATTCTTGGACCAAAAAAATCCCTCACTTCAACCATCAAACTACTTATAGAATTGAATCATCTCACACATACATCAAACACCTGCTCAATTCTCAAGCTGTTTTTCCTAAAGTAGTTAAGCTCATTACCCTGTCTCTGAAAGAGAAATGTCACAAAATCAAATCTCAGTTCCATCAAAAAAAGATCACCAGTTTACAAATCATCAAAACCATTTTTACCAGATTTCATGGAAAGATCTCCAACTACACTCTTTGGATTGCTTAAAATCACTATCAAACTATTGAACTAGATTCCAAAAAATTATTTAACCAAGCCCAGGTGGTAAGAACTGGAATCCCTTGTAGGAATCAAATTGCTCAATTATTGGTCTCTGGAAAACAAGTGGAACCCAGTTATTTTCACAGGCAGTGGCACTTGAAGGTAAGCACATTTTATTTTTATTTGTATTCTCATTTAATTCTTTTCCTAGTCACCATTCTGATTTTTTTTATTCTTGTTTTCTGAATGATATGACCCCTCTAGATTATTCTCAGACCTCTCACACTCAACAACAAATTTCCAGGATCCAGAGCTCACTTCAAAGAACAACTCCATTGGATATAGAGAAGCATCTAGGCTCAATTGAAAGGCTATTGGGGTTTTTGGAATGGCTTGTTGATATTCAGTTACCAAAAGGCACTCAAAACACCTGGGGACAACCAATTTCAGCAGAAAAGAAACTACAAAATACTGAACCTTGTGAACTTTCTGGCTTTGGATATGTCAAACCCAAGAAGCCCAAGTTGCAAGTGAAAGAAGAGAAGAAGAAAAGAAGACTCAAATTCAGCCCTACCATTCTTCATACGTAAAGCAAAAACCTGCCCAGTGCACTAGAAAAATACAGCCTCTCATCTGATTCAAGAGATTCTTTCAATGGCTCAAGATTACATTGACAAGATATTTGACGTTAAGGCCAATGGAAACTGTGGATTCAGATAAATTGCTGATGCAATGGTGCATATTCAAGGGGCCTAAATTGAAATCAGGAAGGAAATTTACAACAATATCCAGGCTCAATCTGATTTCTACTTGAATCAACGCTTCTTTCACAACCTTGAACATATGGCTGCAAGAATCTGGGTGGAAAACAAAAAACAAATTGTGGGATCAATCACTGGACAAGCATGCCAATCATTGGTGACCTTCTTGTGGAGCTGTATGATATTCCATTTTTCTACTTCTCCAGTGCCTGGAGTCAATCTTTCTCCCTTTCTTCCACTGGCCCAAAAAACAATCCACCCATATTCATGGCTCTGAAAATCTCCCAGGATTTTGTGGTGTTGAGGATGGAGGATGAAAAATTGAATGGAAAGATAAGTATGCTAGGTGTTTTGAATTGAATCAGCAACCAAATTCCCAGAAAGGGTTTTGAGGAATTACTTTTTAGTTGTGATTGATTTTTGTTGTCTTCTTTGATTTATTTTTCTTGCCATTTTTTTTTGTTTTTTCATAATATTTATTTTTCTTCATTTTTCTTGCATTTTTTTTTTTTTTTAACATTTTTTTTTCTTTTTTTTCATCAAAATTCTTGTCTCACAGATGAAAAAAATCAGACTTTTTTTTGGTTGGGCTGTGAGTATTTCATTTTTTAAAGGTGCGTTGAATGTTTTTTTTCAAACATATTGAACCAGTGACCCATTTTGGTGTCACAGGTTGTGCAGGTTGGGGTGATGGGTTGCAGAATTGTACCTGCAACCCATTTGGTGGCTGGGGAATTATATCTGCAACCCAAGCCAATGGAGTCACGGGTTGAAAATTTTGATCCACTTTGATAACCCTGTTTCTGATCCCTCAAACCCAAAGGAGTCAAATTTTGTCAATTATCACCCCAGAAAAAGGATCAGAAGCCCATTATACCCCAGGTTACCCCCTTACAGTATATTGGATTTCCCACTGGATCTCAAGATAATCAGGTTCTCAATTTTCAGGAGGAAAAATCACCAGGATTAATAGGAATAATCAGTACACTCAGACCCAGGATCCAGGATTAACCCCCAGAATTACCATTGCTCAGCACAGGCCCCACAATTGGCCACTTTCTTTGCCACACCCAGCAACCCTCTCTTGGCTTCCAGATTAGGCATCAACCATTCTCACAATCTTTTGGAAATGATTTCATGCTTCTATATCCTCATAAAGTACAGAATAACCCCTCTCACACTTTCCCTAGACAATTAAAATTCTCAGGAGTCAGACTACTCTCACATGCCTTCCTCTCATTTGTACTCATTACTCTCCCAAATGAAGATATGTTCCCTTTCCCTCTTTTTCCCATAACCAGGAGACCTGAGCTTTGATGATTTCTCTGTTTCTCATAGCCAGGAGACCTGAGCTTTCATTATTTGTATTGAACCATAGCCAGAGAGACTCTGTGCTTTTTTGCATCTCCCAGAACATATATAAAGACTTGAAATTGTTGTAGTAGAACCTCATGCATGTACCACTCTGAGACATAACCCATCCATCACCATTGACTAGTATTTTTTGCCAAGTATTATTGTTGTAGAACCTTACTGCTTTACCAGAATTGTGAATAACCCAGATTAGTAGTTAACCAGATTTTTAGCAACTTATTGAACCCCTGAATTTTCCTGTTTTTTTTAATGTGATACTCACAGGAACATCCTTTCCCCCCTCTCTCCAAAATCTTCTCATCCCCCCCTTCCTCAGTAGTCCTAAATTCAGCTTATAGTGACAGATCACCTACACTAAGAACTGTCAGAACCAGCCACACTCTTGTAATATTCTCTATTTTTCTTAGTTAACTCTACCTACCTCAGCATTAGATAGGAAGGCAGCTCTTATATGAACACCTTTAGCTTCAACTTAAATTATCAGAAGTGTATTTGTCTGTTTCCAAAGCTCTTTCTTTACTTTGAGAAGTTTCACACCACAAACCACATTGCAATGATGGGTTGGTAGCTGCAACCCACCCAAGTCAAAAAACTGGGATTTCAATCCATGAGGCCACCCGCCATGGGTTTTTTTTTTTTTTTTTTTGAAGGTGCAATCCAACCCAGCATTGTGATGATGCCAGGATGGGTTGTGCCTTCAATCAAGGTGGGTCACATGTTCAAGACCCATTATTTAGATCCAGGTAGCTTCAACATTTTTCCTAGTAAAATGCACAGTGGTTATACAATTGGCTTATAACACCTCAGTGCTTATCAAAAAATAATAGAAATATTTATGCCAAGGCACATAATTCCACATAACATGATATAAGATTCATTCACAGAAAGACACCTTCAATGAAATATTATGCTAAGTGGTATTGGATTCCCAGGTACATGAAAGGGAAGTCTTCCAACCAGACAACATATGGCATTCAAATCCACAAAGAAATAGTGATTATATGGACTAGGCTCAGAAAAAATGAAAACTGCTCTCTTGATTTACTTTTTTATTTGTAAAATTCCCACCATTTATAAAGAGGACTATCTGCATTCCTGGATGGGGGAAGTATTTAAGCTAGGGTATTATGCATGCTTCCAGTTATATATATATGGATGGCCAGAGAATATTCATTGTTATTTTTCAGAAAAGATTAAATAGAACATTCATTGAATGTATCAAAAGTGTATGTTCTCAATGTGTGTGATTGGGTTCTTTCTTTTCCCACACTGGTGCTTACAGTCCCTGCAGAGAATATGATACACATATGTTATGAATTGAGCATTTTTTTACAACTGAAAAAATATGAACTTTTTCTGGCAATAAGCCACTTCAAGAAAAAAAAAAAGGTGAGGAACATTGCATGAGAGTGGGTCCGAACAATGAAAGGGTAAAACTCATGGGGAATAAGCCCAAGCAACTGTGGAAAAGATGTACGGCCAAAATTTCCACACCTTGGAAACAGGTTATAATTTCGAAAAACTGAACCAAGCAATATAATAGAGGTTTCTTGATCATGAAGATGATTTTTTTAGTACTGCTGATTGTGCTAACATGGGGTACCTCAGTGAATTCAGCTTGAGATATGTTGGGGACAGAGCATGTAAGCTACGAGCTGCTGTGTCTGGAATAGAAAAAGAACCGATGACTCGAAAAAGACGCAAGGGGGGTTTCGGCCTGTGCGGGGCATCCGCGTTCGGTGACGCCCCGGGAGGCGGCAGCCCTCGCCTCTCGGGTCGAGTCGGAGGATTCTGGGGGGACGCCGGATGGGCTATGCTGATATGACGACGAACCAGCCAGCCGACACGTCCCCGAGGTTGCAGTGCGAATTCGAACAGAAGGGTATCGTGCATGTGGCGCGGTATAACCATGGCGGACAGTACGTGCTGACGGGCGGACAGGACCGGACGATCCGACTGTGGAACGCCCAGTCCGGCAAGTTCGTCAAAGACTATACCGGCCATGGCTATGAGATCTTGGGCATCGCAGTGTGCGTCTCTCTCTCAATCCTCACTCATCATGCCCTTTTTTTTTTTTCTTGGGGCTGTTGTTGAGCACCCTGTTTTTGTAGATAGCTCACCAAATAATTCGTTCCTCGGAAGCGTCGGAGGGGATCGCTCGGTATTCTATTGGGACGTATCTACCGGTGCAATCTTGAGACGATTCAGTGGACATACCGGAGTGATCAACGCATGCGCATTCAACTTTGATGGCAATTTGCTGATTAGTGGTTAGCCTAGCCTGAGGACCCTCTAGAATCAGATTCTGTTCTTGAGATATCCTAACTTTTTTTTTTTTTCGCGCGGGTTGAAAGGAAGCTTCGACGCCTCCGTGCGCGTTTGGGACATCAAATCTCAACAGCGCCATCCCATCCAAATCTTCCAAGATGCAAAAGACTCGATCACTTGCATTATCGTATCTGGGAACGAGTTCATTACTGGATCCGTTGACGGCTATGTTCGCTCGTACGATGTCAGGATGGGACAACTGATGGAAGATTATTTTGAAGGTTGTTTCTTTTTGTTGTCATCATCTCGCAGCATAAGTTCAACCGTATTAATTCTCCTGTTTGTATATATATATTTATATGTGTGAATGAAGACCCCGTCACGTCGATCCACCTGTTGAAAGACTGCAAAACGATGACAGTGGCGACGCTGAACTCGACGATCCGACTGATGGATCGAGAGCGAGGGGAAATGTTGCAGAAGTTTACGGGCCATCGAGGGTTGAACTATCGAAGTCAAGCGAGCATGAGCTATGATGAGGCACAGGTGCTAGCTGGGGACGAGGATGGACTACTGTGGGCATGGGACCTGGAAAGTGTTGGCCAAATTTCCTTTCCCAAAGACTTTCCTTCCCTCTACCATCAAGCCTCGAAGCGTCTCATCATGCCTTGTCTCACCCCAACTCTTATTGATTTAGGGAAAGAAAAACCAAGCCATGAGCTTCGACGCCCATCAGAAACACATTACGTGGGTGGAATGTCACCCAAAAGCAAACTGTTTGATTACAGCTGCTGCAGATGGCTTCACAAGGCTGTGGAATCTCGGTAAATAACTTATCTTCGTGTTGGTTCGAGTGCGCTGATAACATTCCAAAAAGGACATTGTTTTCACTCTTACTTGATGGTGTGCGAGAGACGAAATTTGACTGTATTGTACGGTGCACTGGGAGAATTTTCAACGCAGTCTATTGAGCAGAACGGTACGCCCTTGTGAGGCCGCCGATGCTTTCTTTCTTTCTTTCTTTTTTTTTTTTTTTGAAAGTAGAGATAAAAAGAACTGCGAGGGTAACTTGAGCGAGTTTCCGGTCTGGATGATACCCAACAGCCGCATGCAGTGATTCGACGGGGAGTCGCATTGACTTGATGAGTTTTTGAGTGTTTAGGGATGGCTGATCTATGCAACCACAGGAATGTATGGAACAAACAAAAATAACAAGAGTCTCCTGCTGGCATTGACAGGAAAGCAACTACAGATTGAATCACGTATTACATTCCTCCGCACAATCACCCAAAAAGAGGACTCCAAGCTCCATCCACACCCTCATCCTCTCAACTACAGTTTTGTTTAAACATTTCTACACGACAACACCCCCAGAGACAAAAGAAAATAAATAATAACAACAGTCTAATGAGTGAAAAGATAAAGAAAATGCGGATGACGATACATTTTATACACTACTTCTATTTCTAGTTTTCCTCTTCTCCCTTCCCCTCTTTTTTATTATTATTATTAAAAGGAATGTTATGTGGAAATAATGCACAGGAAGCCAGCTCAATAGATGATACGAGGATAGAAGTACACATATTTTTTTGCCGCAAAAAAAAAAAAAAACGAATTACCATGTCTAAATAAATTGGAAAATTCTAGCATGTTGAGTAATCCTATGGAGTGAGCCGAAACCCAGGCAAAGAGTATGAGCAGGAAGTCCACGTGGCGTGCTTAAAAGTGAGGAAGTAAACGGATGAAAAACTGCTTGAGGAAGAAAACAATTTTTTTATTTACCTAACCCCAGCAAACGAGAAACAACACATCAGATATGAACGAACAGAAGGAGATGGGCATGAAAGAGACACCATTAGCGTACGGTTTTTACCCTTCGTTTTTTTCTGATCGAGGGCCGAGGAATCAAGCAGGGGAGCTTCGGCGCCATCCTCTTCATCAGACTGCGAGACTTCCGGAGTTGCATCCAAAAGCCCTATAATTTCGCGACTATCCTCATCGCCTGCGCCACGCCGGTTGAGCTTCCCCAGGGTCCGCAAGCTCTGGCCCGACGAGCGGTCCGAATTGTCGTGCGCAGTCCGATATTGGGGCAGCTCGTACCGCATCTGGTTTCGCCGGCTGTCGTTCGCTTTGTCTGGTGCGAGTCCTCGAATCACCGGCAATTGAGGCAATGGCATTCGCCCCGAGACTAGAGGGATTCGACTCCCGTTAACCTTCAGTCCAGGAAGTCCGAACGAGAAGGTACTCACTGGCTGGATGGGCATAACAGTTTGTACCAGTGTCTAGAATGCCCCAATACACTGTCGACATGGGTGGCTCGCGATTGTCTGTAAACTCAGTCTGTAAATATTCGATTTTAGGATCAGCATGATCGACCATCGCAAGTAGGTGCGTTCAACAAAAAGAAAATAAAGGGGGAAAGCCAACTTCTCCAGGTATGAATAATGTTTCGTCTGTAGGATCGTAACGCTTGACATTCAGATTCGTCTGACTCTGAGTAACAGAGGATTTTCGCAATCGCTTTGAAAACGAGAACTTGGATCGCTGATGAGGAGATGATCTCGAATTATTTTGGGGTCGTCCTTCTTCACCAAGACTGTCGTCTTCCTCTTCCTTCCTTTGAGCTTCCCGGAGTTGAGATAGACTGGTGAATTGAGAATGTTTACCATAAACCGATTCAAGCCTGATGAGCTGCTGGATCGTGTAGAGAATCAAAGGAATCACTAGAGTCGATAACAGGAATACTTGGCGCAATGATAATAGACCGAGCATGAAAACTTGGAAACTATTTCAGGTGAATAACTTCGTCAGCGGATCAAAGCAATTCAGTCAAAAGGTGCCACACAAGACGGACATAATCAAAGCCCATCCAATCCGATTGCAAGCAATTGGCCAAGCTTGACCCTGACTTTCAAATGCGCGGTAGTAAACTGTGAAAGATAACATGGAATGTATTCGAATGAGAATTTGTGGAGGGGAATATGTTGGTAGATGAAAAAAAAAGTTTCGAGACTTGCCATTGAGCACCTTATACTTGTACACCAGGTAGGCCATCCCAAAGTAAATTGTTCCAAACACCAAGATTATGGGTGCAATGACGCTGTAGGTAATTCCACTGCAAAGAGACAAGCTTGGTGAGACGATATGATAATCATGATCGATTGGGAATAAACCTTACATGGTAAAGACTAAAAGTGCCTGTGGATAGATGGTACCCAGGCTGAGTACCTCTAGATGCATGTTTTTTTGTTCACTATGCCGCCGGGGCGTATGTAAGCCGCTGAACAATCGGTAAAACAACCGAGTGAGTTGACCAGGGAGTTGTAGCAACTGTAGTGGGATGATGGCTAAAGATTGAAGCATCAGGTAGGAGATAAAAAAATCTCGAGCGCCTGGGAGTGAGCTGGCTATCTTGTCGATGAACTGAGCTGGATTATCCCGCAAATCTCGCAATAAGGATACGGTTGAAACTGCGACAAAAATGAAGAAGACGGTGCTGATGACGTAGTAAGAAAGTATCAGAATTATGAACTGGGGAAGGTATTCTATTGGGATGATGATCAAGAGTAAACACTGACACACATGAGAAGGAACAGATGATATTTCTTCATCAGGGAGTACTCGATCAGACTTTTGGCCTTGAAGCCCTGCATGGTACAGAGCCCTAAGAATGAAAAATTAGAATTAGATTATTCATCAAAGATGAGAAGGCTTGTTTTTGGCAAAAAAAAAAAAAAATGAATGGACTGACAATCTAGTAGTAACGGCAAAAGAGCATTGAAGATGATGATGGCTAGAGTGGGAAGTGAGTTTTGAATTAAGGCTTTGATGGTTGGGCTTTTCTCGATCCATTGAATGAGTTTGGGACTGAGCAAGGAGACTAGTGTATCGTAGGACATCCACCTGGCCACAAAAGTGACTGGTGTAGCCCAGAACCCATATAAAGCTGCAATAGAGAGCAAGACCATGGCATTGCGGACTTTGAGGGACCACCGAGGAATGGTAAGGTTAGACCACTGAGAGAAAAAGTAAAGTTTATGAGAAATTGATTTACTTGTGGTTTAGAAACCATAATATATAAAAAAAATGGAGAAGGCGGCCAAGCTTACATAAATGTCACGTGGCTCCGGGGCCAGTGAGATAAGGGCTTGTCCGGGCTTGGGCCAATGATTAACTTGACACAGCGTTTGAGCATCCATGTAGCTTTTGAAAGTAACAAATGCGATCGAGTGGCAGCGGAAGTTACCCTTACGACGGCGTTGGACCAGATCATCAGCTTTTTGGAACTCGGCAGTGAGGTGGTCAATCAAGTCGACTTTCTTTCTACTAAACCAGTTAGGCCGGAAGGTCGGACGAGGTATAGTAGAGGTGTGCTTGAGTGACGGATGTGGGGGAGAAGAAGGGTGACTAGGGAAAGGGGATGATGAATCTTGATAGTGTGCAGGAGATCTGAGTGAGGTGTGATGATTTGATTGTGTGAGATCCCTGCTGAGGGGATGATCTTCTCTGGAGTGATAAATGATTCGGGAAAGCTCTTCTTCAGGATGATAATTGAGCGCAGCTTCTCCTCTAACCGGATTTCCAAGCCACTTTGCCCAGGCTTCTTCCAAGTTGATAAGCGCGATAGTTCTTCGCCTTAGTAATGGTACGAGTCCACTGACGTCCCTAACCACATTGACAGACTCGACTTTGAATTTGAGGAGGTCGTTGAAGTACTCGTGGAGGGCTTCGTCATTTTGAAGATGGAGTGGTAAATTTTCAATACAGACTGTGCGCAGAGGGATGGATGAGTGATGAGCGAGACTGAAGATGGGTTTGGTGTCGATAAATCTGAGATAGGTGATCTTCAAGAATCGTATCAAGAGAAGGCTGAAGAAGTAAGTGAATCCGAGATGGACGCAATGATAAAGGGTGACATTCTTGGTGAGGTCGGGCCAGTCGTAATTATCATTGCTGAAGAGAGAGTTGAGTGGATTGATGCTTTGTTGGGTGAATGATGGAGATGGTTTGGGTGAGGGTGGGTCGGGAGGGACGCCCTCTGTTGTACCGTTCTGATGAATGTTGATTGGAACGAGAAAGAGAAATGCGAAGATGGTACAGGAAAGAAAATAAAAGAAGCCTAGTTTGAAGAAATACAGAAGCTGGTAAGGAAGAAGACGGGGAAAAATAAAAAAAAATAAGTTGTGATATAATTTCACTTCATTTTTGTTTCTTTCTGAAATCTTACGACAACAGCATCAAGTCCGACGATTTGTAGTACAGTGTGTTCGGAAGTCTTGAGGGTAGGTACGATCCAGGAGAAGAATCCGGATTTCAGATGGACTGGATGAGGCGAGAATGCTAGGGACAGGAAGGGTCAGGAAGATCAAAAAAGAGAGTAGGGTGGAAATACCTACAGGATAGATGAGTACGGGGTGCAAAGGTGAGTGTGGATCTGGCTCGTGAATAGCAGAAGGTGAGGAAAGCCAGTGACCCGATTGCGAGAGAGAGGACGAGTTGAGTTTCGAACCAGTTTCCGTGTTTGAGTCGATCTGTGATGAAGTGAGTCAGTTAGGATTATTATTGCATGGAGTGACGCAGTGAGCAAGCGGAGACAGACTATTCCTATCGACGGGACTTCCTGTGAATGTGGAGAATTGAGAATAGAAGAGTGAGCATGTGTGTGAGGTTAAGCGGGAGAGAGATGAAGGATGGTACAGACCTGGTGGTGCTGATTCGTCTGCTTGTGTGAGCATGTTGATGTTGTTGAAGTTTGAAGTTTGAAGCGAAGAAGCGAAGAAGCGAGGAAGCGAGGAAGCGAAGACTCTTTCTTCCTGTTGACCGTTTCCCGTCTCCCCCAATTCGAAGGAGTGCTTCTCTCCTGACAGAACCCCACAACAAACAAACACAACACTGATCAAGATCAGATAACACTCATCAGTACATCGGGAAAACCCAGGTCAAAGCTGCACAGTGATTGCCACCCTCTCGCTGCTCTCTGCCAACTCCCTAAAGCCCATCCAACTGTGAAGCTGCCAGTACAGCACCTTGTTTGGATGATCTGCTACTCTGCACGTCCTACTGGACTCAGAATATATCTCTCCTGGTCATCCTTCTCCATGTGGTAGTATTTTCAAAAACCTCGGCTGAATGTAGCCCCCACGTCATAATCACACTAGAGGTTTTAAGACTAGTAGGCTTCAGGATTGACTCTCAAACGTGAGAAGTTTGCAGCAGAAAGTGAAGAATAATGATGAAATTGAAAGGGTACATAAATATAAAGAAGACTTGATGAAAAAAGAGAGTGAATACATAGACCAACCTGTCTGCCTACCTGCATGCTTTCATTCATTCATTCATCCAAAAAAAAAAAAAAAAAAAAAGTTGAATGAATTAAAGGCAAAAAAGCTGGGCCTAGAAATATACCTGCACAAAGCCACTTTCAAAGCCCTCTACCAGAGGGCATCCAAAAAAAAAAAATCCAATTGTTTTATTACACAAAAGAGGTAAAAAAAAAGTACAAGGATTAATCACATGGAATCACCAGTTTCTGGAAATCTGGTGCATTTCAAGCCCTGTGAAAACCATGCTGAGATACAGTTTACACAGCTCAAATAAGAATTATAAAGATCTGGCATGAAAAATGGGATTTTCCTGAAAAACCCAATGAGAAGACTTGCCCAGTAGCCTTGTAATGGTCCCAAATGTCTAATGGCTAGACTTGATAAATGACAGGCAAATCCAAAACAGCCTGTTTCACAAATGTCAGCAGACAAGCTAAGGAGAACAATGGACTCTTATTGGATAAAATTTGAGATAGAGAAAAGGCTAACAAGCCCGCTTATATTGATGCTTCTGATAAAGAAAACAAAATATTGTGATAAAGAAAAAAAATGAAATGAAATGAAATGACAAAGAGGAAATGTGTTTGATAGACCCTGTAACACTAATATAATAAAACTACATCATGATACAAGAGAGTCAAAGTATTTCCTTGTATCAATGATTTGGAAAGGGATCCTTTGCCTGTCTTCAATCCTTTGTTGGGTGGGAAATTCAAGGTATGACTTGGGAATTCTTGTGTATTCCCTAGTTCTTACAAAATGGGTTGTAATTAGGTACTTGTGGATTCTTTAAGGCACTGACTAGAGCAGAGCATCTACTGGGATGAAGGAAGGACCTCACAATATTTAAGGTGTGTCTCTTCCCCCCTAGTTGTGACCATCCCTCCTCAGTTATTATTGAGAATAGGTAATTTATAATCTAGAAAGGCACCATCCTTTTCTTATAATGAAGAGGACTGGTTTTATATTTCACTTATCACTTATTTTTTTTAACTTTAAAGGAACGCACCCTGCAAAACCGTAGGGCTTATCACTAACTTTCAACCCTTAATATTTTTTTTAAAAAAAAAAACAACACAATCTTAACTCTACCAATGGCAATATTTCCTTCTACGGTATTGCCAGGATTGCAACATGGGAGCAACACCTAATACCCAAGACCATCCTTATCCTTATAAAAAAAATTCCATCCCAATCTTACCATCTCCATCAATTCAAACACCTTCCCAACACAAACTATTCACTCCAAAAATGGAGCCTTTCCAGGACTACACATGCATGATGTCATAAAAAAATTCCCCCTAAACTTACCATTTCCGATTCAAACACCTTCCCAACACAAAATATTCACTCCAAAAATGGGGCCTGTCCCAGAAAACACATGTTCAACATCATATTCTTTTACCATTCCCAAAACCCAAGTTTGTTCCTTATTACATTCACCACCCCCAATTTCCTATTTCAACCCCAATTTCTCCCTCTCCTAATATTTCTCACTGTTCCCCTTTCCAAAATAGACAACACAGCCCCTGGTTTCTCCAGTAGAATCGTCTTACTCCTGTGAAAACCATTCCCCACCATAGTCCCACCCAGCTTAGGTTATTGCCTTCAAAATTTTATTATCTACATACACTAGCTTAGGTTATTGCCTTCAATTTTTTATTATCTACACACATTCCCCCCAAGGGTTGAATAAACCCCTTCAAAAAAACCTCTGTGCCACCAAAAACCTCTTGTCATAGATGAGCACTGTTGGCATACAGACTCTCAAATAGATGATCCCAAAGTGGATTTCATTTCCAATGAGGCAACCAGGCTAAGGGGGAATATGTTAACAAATTTTCCTAAGTCCTAAGTTGCTTCAGAGCACATTGCACTATAAGTAGTTTGCAAGTCTGTTCTATTAACTCCTCCTACCACAACTGACTTCAATTATTATTATCGCCAACTTCCAATAAAACACAAATACCCTATTATTTCCAGCCCCTCTGTGTCCTTCCACACATCAGATTGCTCAAGATGAAGCATTCCAACCCCAATTTCCTTGCATCCATGAAATCTACAAAGTCATTCCTTTACCCTGGATGCAAGAGATCCCAGCACCTGCAGGGGCCTATGTCCATCCCAATGCCTTGCGGATTTTCCAAAAGGCTGCTGGCATCACACCCTCTTTTCAACACAACCCACATCACTTCACCATCCCTGGAAACACAATCTGAGATGCTGAATTTTTCATTGATGCCATGCAAGCCACTATCTACTGGGCTGTGCAGAAGATAACAAAAAGCACCACAACTCCAGTTCAGCCTGGCTAAGTCAGAAAAGAGGGGCTTCCAGCTGAATTCCATTTCAAGAAGGAGTTCAAGTGCCCACAGAATGGTATCCACACTTTTTGACCCAACTCCCAAAAATCAGATCCATCCCAAAAGTGTGGATGCACCGCCGTATTTTGGATTTCTTATCACTTTCTACTGACTCAATTTGAGTGTGGTGGAGCTGGGAGCACAGCCATGACCCCCAATCCCCAGAGGAAATGGCTATGATGCACACCTCAAAGGTGGTTGCCAAGTGGATCAATGAGCAGGTGATAAGTGGGCTTGGTTGGACTTCTATTCAGAAATTGTTATCCTGCCCCAACTTGTTTTCAGTGAGTATTCTTTCTCTTCAGAAATGAATCTCTTGATCTAAAAGCTGAACATGTGTTTGTGTATAACAGATAGAGACTGGTTCCACAATCCCTGAGGCCCATTATTTTGAATATGATCAAATACACTACCTCATCTGAAAGAAAATACACCTCTTATAAAAGAAAGACAACAACTTGTTCAAATCAATATCCTTGTGGAAATACCAGTTGATCCGCAAATGATTAAGCACATTTTAACCAATCTCACAAGATGACCTGGCCTTCATTTACACTTTTTAGTCTGATTTGCAAATGGCCATGTTGCTCAAGTATGGAGGAAGCCTTTTGATGGTATATCCTAAACACAAAATTTTCAGCAACTACTGGTTTGGTGATCAGAGGAAAGTGATCCTGTACACTTTTCTAATCCAAGATCCCATCATTGGCAAAGGCCTACCCATATTCTGGGCCTTAATTACAGTATATTTTGCAGCATAAGTCACCTTAATTTAGGTTCCAATTCACACTATGGTTTTCTGATTGTTGCTTACTAGCAAACCACTCCAGCGCATCCTCACATGGCTCAGACAGTCAACTGGATATTTCCCCAATGCTGTGATGAGCAACTGTGCTCTTGCTATCCGTGATGCATTCAACTTGGTATATTCTGATCTATATGTCCCTCAAAATCACTACTGGAGCCTTTTTCATGTATTCAAGGCATTCACAGAAAATGCAGTTGAACATCTTTGTCAGCTTGCTCCCATTTAGAGACAAGGCAACATAGTATCAGGATAATATAAAGGGGGTTCAACATGCGACCCCCCAATATTGGTTGCGCGACCCCTGGGACGTTGAGAAGACGTCCCAGAGGGGTCGCGCAACCAAAAAACCGCCCAGATTGGGGGTTGCGGAACAAATTCAAAATAAAATCTATTTTTTTTTCATAGATTTTTTTGTGGGTCACAATGAGATATATTTCTTGATATTGAGGTTAATTCCTACATTTTCAGGGGTGAAGAATCTAATGGTAAGATTCATTTCTCCAAAAAACTTTATTTTTCTACTCTTATTGGTGTTACACCTGGTTTTTTGGGGAGATTTTTTCAGGTGTCAAATCAAAAGATTTTGGGAAATTTTAAAATTTATTCCCAAGCTTTGAATGGTTAAAAAAACAATGGTGAAGTTTATTTTGGTTAAAGTTCAATAATTCTTCCTATTTGGGAAAAAGAAATTTATGACACCCCCCCAAATAGGAAGAATTATTGAGCTTTAACCAAAATAAATATCACCATTGTTTTTTTAACAATTGAAAGCTTGGGAATAAATTTTAAAATTTCCCAATATCTCCTGATTTGTCACCTGAAAAACCTCCTCAAAAAAATCATGCGTAACACCAATAACGGTATAAAAATAAAGTTTGTTGGAGAAATGAATGTTACCATTAGATTTTTCACCCCTAAAAATGTAGGAATAAATCTTAATATCATAAAATATCTCTCATTGTGACCCCCAAAAAAATTTATGAAAAAAATAGATTTTTTTTTTAAAATTTGTTCCGCGACCCCCAATCCCGGCGGTTTTTTGGTTGCACGTCCCCTCTGGGACATCTTCCCAACGTCCCAGGGGTTGCGCAACCAATGTTTGGGTGTTGCGTGTCGAACCCCCTAATATAAAATAGTAATAAATAAGGATAAACTCAATTTAGAAATAAATAATGGGTCTTCGACCTGCGACCCCCAGGAATTGATGCGCGACCCCCTGTTTTGCGGGGGGGCTAAGTGGACGTCATCTCAACCCAGCTCACACGTCCACAGGACGTAATAAGCCCCAACCCCCGAAATGGGGGGTCGCGGCTTCAATTAATTTTAAAAAAATGGGGGTCGCCCATTCAATTTTTCCAAATTTATCCACCCTCATGCCTCATGTAATACAGCTATTACTGGTGGATTAAATGAGGCATGAGGGTCAATAAAAAAGGTTCCAACACCCCCACCCACAAAAAAGCCAAAAAATCAGGCGCCACAAAAAAACCAAAAATTCAAGGGAGGGCAAGTAGAACCACAGGCAAGTGGTTTCTTGCTCAAATCCAAAGTGCCATAAATATTGGAGGCACAGGCACAGACATAGATATTGGAGGAAAATAATTTCAAGGCACAATAATTTGAGGAAAATAATTTTAGACTTCATTTGAGTCACACTGTGTAATATCCAGATGTTTTTCTAATCTAAAAAAACCCAAATTTATAAACAGATTTTTTGCAAAAAAAAATCACAATTTATAAACAAAGAATTTTTGTTTTTCTTCTTCTTCTCTTTGAAATATCTTCCATCCCCTACACGATTGGAAATTTTACTCAACATTTTAATAAAGCCCGTTAGGATTTACTTAAATATTTTACGTTGCCACAGATTGACCCACCCACATACCCCATGCCATAAAATATCCACAATATCCTCAAAGATCAAATTTCAGTAAAACTTGTATAGGAAGCAGTATATGGTCATGGCATTTGACGAGAGCAGGTGCTGTTTGATGTATTTGTGAGAGGATTCAATTCTAGAAGACGTGCGGTGGTCGAAGTGGGTAATCTTCTTGGTCCAAGCATCATCGAAAGAGGGAGCATGGGGAATCCAGGTCTTTTCAATATAAGACATAAAGGCGGGGGGATAATTGGACCTCATTCCATTCCAGTGAGATTCAAATTTTGAGATGGTTGGGAGCCTGATGAGATTAGACCAGTCTTTGAGGATCCGGTGTTCCAGAAACTGATCCTTGATGAGTTTTGAGGCATTAGCGACCAAGTTCTTCTCAATGTGCCAGGTGCAGAGCATGTTTTTGGTGTTGGGAAATATTTTGGAGATGGCATTCATGAGGGCTAGCTCACGGTCAGTGATCATGACTTCAGGTGGGGGTATTTTGTTGGCAGTGAGGAAGGATTGGAGAGTATTGAGAGCCCATTCATAGTAGGTGTGAGTTTCTGAAGCAAGGAAGCAGAATGCAGCACTGAAAGAGTCGTTATTTCCACTGACGCCGGCAATGTGGAGAAGTGGCATGTTGTATTTGTTGGTCTTGTACGTGCAATCGAGAAAGAGGACGGTGTGGTAGCGAGAAAGCAATTCGAGGGAGAGGGAGTGAGCAAAGAAAAGTGCCTTGAGAGTTCCTTCTTCATCCACCATTGTTTGAGTTGTGTATTCAGAGAAAATGAGCTGGTTGTTGAGGTGGACAATGGGACTGAGGCCTTGGCGGGCTTCTTGGTTGATCCTTCTTTTGGCGACGTAAATTGTGCTCTTGGTAGCTAGCAATGGGGCATCTTCTGGCTGTTTATTTTTCATGA
>SMGU01010264.1:0-25982 GCA_004348175.1 Puccinia novopanici
TGTTGTTATGTTTGATATTTTATGATTTTATGTCTCAAATTTGAATACTGCAAATGAACTTTGAAAGAATGATGGTATTAAAAATTTTGAATTGAAATCATAAGGACCATGTAGATGAATGTTTTTGCAGTGACCTTCCACAGTACATCAAACTTTTTTGAAAATACCCTGCCACAATTTTGAACCATGTTGTTATGTTTAACATTTCAGATTCTAATGAGTGCCAAGGTTGAACACCATAAACAGTCATTTTAAGCCCAATTAACCCATAAGTTTCCCATCTAAGAATGAGCTAGAATTGTTGAGCAAAGCATGGCTTGCTAAAAAGCCAAAAATCTGATGAAACCATGTTTTGCTGATAGAAAGGCCAGAACTGGGATGCCAGAACTGGGATGTAGATGTTGATTCGCATGGCTGAGATCTGCTGAGATGATTGGGAAGACGGGGCACATGTGACAGGTGAGGTTGCCATGTAGTGTGTGACATGTCTCCTCCGCCTAGAATTAGCTGACAGAGTGCAGAGTGACGGCGGAACAAACTCAGTTTTCTTGAAAAATGTCGAACGGAAACAGCACGACGAGTGGAGGATACAACTACTACCAGTCAGCGGACATGCAGGCATACCAGCAGTCGACGAGCTACAGCGGGCTGGCCTCCTCGGCCGGAGTGGCGCACCATCCGTACTACGACCCGGCCGCCATCGCCATTGCCAATGCCACCGGAATCACCCCCAATGGCCATCAGCACCATCCCCACCACCAGCTCGGCGCCGCGTCCGGCGCCTTCTCCAAGTCGCTCGATCCCGCCTTCGACGCTAACGTCGCCGCTCAACAGTCCATCTATACCCCCGATGCTACCGCCATCCATCAGCAACACTTCCACAACCAACAGCACCAACAGCAGCAGCTTCAGCAACAGCTACAGCCCCAACAAACTACCCAGAAACTCAACAAGGGAAAAGCTAGAACTACTGTCATACGGAAGGCTGGCGGTGAGGTCTGGGAAGATCAGACTTTGATGGAATGGGACCCAGGTAAGAAACAAATACTCCTTCTCCTTTGGTCTTTTTTATAGAGAAAGACTAAGTGAAGGATTCTCTATGCCCACGACACAACAGCGCATTTCCGATTGTTTGTAGGGGACTTAGCACCGGAAGTCTCGGACGACGGATTAGCGGCTGCGTTTTCGAAGTGGAGTTCGTTTGTGAAGGCGCGAGTGGTACGAGACAAGGTGACGACGAAGTCGAAGGGGTACGGGTTTGTGTCGTACAAGGACCCGGAAGACTTCATGAAGGCGTGGAAGGAGATGAACGGCAAATACGTCGGCAGTCGGCCCATCAAGATCTCCAAGGCTACCACCAAGGTCGGCGTCGTACAGATCGGCAATAAAAAGGCTAGATCCCTCGACGACCATCGCAAGAAAAAACTCATCCAGGGCGTCGAACGTCTGCGTACCGGCGCCGGTGCCGTCTGGAAAAACGACAATCGTCCTTATGCTCGCAGATAGTCCTCCACGAATCTCCTCGCTCACTCTCTTCTCTTGTATTGTTTTTTGCCCTCTCTTTCTTTGCGGTGCAGCTTATTTTGCACAAGTGAAATAAATGAGGCTTGTTTGATAATACATGCTGTTTCTTCCACAGCACAAGATATCCGTCAAGAGGGCAACTGGTTCACGTTTCTCAAGATGGCCATCTAACAGCTAAGGAGATAAAAGCCGAAATATTATTGTTACTTTTATGTACATGGAGATCTTTTCTTGTTGGGCTTCAGATCAAGAGTCAGAGTAGAGGGAAAAAGTCTGCACCGCCTGCCATGGTCACCCCTGTCATTCATCCGGCAAACTCTGTGCCCAACTCATCAAGCTGCAAGGCATTTCAATACCTCAAGAAGTATGCGGTGCTTATAAGAGTCGGCGGACACACAATTACAAGAGACATGTTTCGGCTGGGGACGAACTCTCACAACTGCTCATGAGCTCTTAAATAGGCGGTCTGGTGATCCCATGTGTGTTGACTGGAATGGCATCTGCTTGGTATCTAGAAGAAGGAGCTTGTCTTGAACAGGAAAAGAAAAATAAAGTATTTCATTGCCGATACAGTAGAGGCGGCGCCCCCGACCCATGGCCTGAATCCAGCCATTGCGAGGAGGAGTGCATTGAATGTCTCGCAATCCTGAGTAACTCATCTGATTATCCTGCGAGGGATGTGGGCAAACTTCAGATATTATGAGCCAGTAGGGCCATGTCGCGCGGCAGGGCGCTCCAAACAAGACAACTCTCAGGTTGACAAGAATGGTGTAATGTTTCAAACAGTTGTTTTTGGTAAGAAGGTGTGTGTGTGTGTTGGCAGTATTGTGAAGGTTGCGATTAGAGAGGGACGATCGTCGTTGGAACGTATTTCCTGTTTGATGTTTGGATGAGTGAGTCGTCGGTCAGGAGACAGGATGGGTGAACAAACGTGATCGATATGCGAAAAAAAAGAAAGGTCGGACAGGGTATTATCGGCATAAGATCAGTAAGACAAGCCAGACTCAAGCCAATAAAAAAAGGTTGTGGGATGGATGATGGAAAGAATGCAAGCAGCAAGGACTGGAACTGAACTTGGTGTTGTAAACACTTTGGCCAACGACCCATGAAGGATCGTCTTTCATGATCTCCCGTTCCCGGTCCACCATCGCGCGCTCACGCCGGAACATGTCCCGGTCATTCTCCGCCGTTAAGATGGGCACCAGATGGATCCTCGACCACATGTTTTCTCTCTTCAGTTCCCTGTTATTCAGTCAAAGGTCAGTCCAACGAGGCCTCAAAACTACATGTAGTTCCATAAAAAAAAGAGCTTGTTTTGTGATGATGCGTTCCGAGGGAGGGGGCTAGGAATCTTTTCTCAGCTGACCGTTTCTCCACGTTCCCCTGTCCGTATCGGTAGAATCCATAGAGACAAGTGGCGAAGACTCCGCAGATGATGACGCTTCCAGAGGGCCCTCTGATGGGCAAGTTCCTTTTGAATTTGATCGGCTCATAGCCGCCTGAATAACCGCAAGTGAAATCCGCTCGGAAGTATGTCAGAAAACGGATGAGTTCTTGTCTTCGTCCCCTCGAAAAGGGGTCGTCTTCTGGCTTTATCCGACGATACTGTCAAGCACTCCGGAATGTCTCAAGCCACTTACCAACGGGTGGCAATTCTCTGCAGGAGATAGCCCGCCCAAGAAGTGGTGATGTTAGCAGCTTGTCTCCAGAAATTTAAGATAGTAAAGAGACTTAACTGCTTGTACGGGACCGACATATCCTTGAGAAGCCGATGACGGAGTAGTAAAGACCTGCTGTTTGTCGTTGTTGTTTTCCGCTCGAGTAGATTTCAGTCAAGTCAAGACAAGAGTGGTGGATTCACTGTGACGAGTCTCGGGCCCCCGGGGGGTTGATGATGCGGCCGGGTGGCCGGTTCCAGCCTGGCTCCACGGGGCAAGTCGGTACCTGACAACACCCGGGGAACTCACCATAAACCTGGAAAAAAAGAAAGCAGTCTATTCTTGGCCTTCTAACCCAACATCGACGAAGCTAATCAGCTCATCACATATACACCTTGGTGAAATATTCCTGATGCAGCTTCAAATTAGAAATTCTAATGCCAAATCAGCATTTCATGAACTGCCCTAATAATATTGAAGAAGAACCACTAAAACATCAAAACAAGCTAAATTTATATGGACTGAATATTTGTTTTGGTGACCTCTACAAGTTCTGAAGAGCCCCTGATTGTGAATTCCAGCCACCAAGGTAATATCACCATACTTGATATTCCCAAGCAGCCTCATTATTGTAATTTCCCATTACGGAGGACTCTACATTGATATGTATGCTATTATATCTTGCTTTAAAAGGACATGAAAGTGGTGCCAAGGTAGCAATTCAAGAGCCTAGCTCTGTGCTACTAAACCAGTTTCATAAGAGCATTGGTTGTGCTATATTGAGTATTGATAGATTTTTTTTTTTGGAAATGTTGAGGCAAATTATTTCCTGTAATAAGAAATTAAGGCAGGGTAGACTGATAGCTTCAGCATTTCCCTTAAATCTCTTCTCCTGTCTTAATTCCGGGGGGGGGGGGGGGGGGTGACATACAGATTTCATGTTGTATTCTTTCTGCTGAGAAAACTAGGTAATATTCTGAGTGAAAGTATGTGTACTTATGTGGTTGGTAGAGCTCTAGAAGGTTTTGTCTTGTAACAACTGATCTAGTGAAACAAGAGTGCTCATAGAAGTCACTACAGGGAGCTTCCAGGTAGAAAGTCATGGTGTGGATTGTGGAAGATTTATGTATGCAGTGAGAAGAACAAAGAGCTAGCAAAACCTACTTCAGTGAGGCTGTGTTTGTTAGCATCATATGATGCACATAATATTATACAAGTTGTAAAAATTTAAATATATCAGGGGTGCAATGATTTTTAGCAGTATGAGCATAAGGATTCAATGATTGTGGTGGGGCATGGCAATCATATTGCTTTGTTTGTTAAACACACAATCATTCAAACTCAGGAAAATTTTAATATTACGTGCGTCATATGACACAAACAAACACAGCCTGAGTAGTTTTATAAACTGATTGAGATGCACTGCACAAAAAACTTGCTTAACTACCTGCAGTTGACATGCAGAAAGTCCAATGAAGCTTGTGGTGTTACTCAAAACTTTCTCCAAGAGTGATTCAACCAAGCTTTGATGCACAGTCACAAAAAATCTACATATGCAGACAGGTGGAGTTTGGATGGCAGCGTGACTGGAGCATGCTGCATGTCAACTGCAGGAAGTTGACTGAGTTTTTCTTGCAGTGATGCATAAGAGATTTGGATGGTTTTGGCACTTTTCAGGTTGACTGATTGACTGCAGGGCAGTCACTGAGAAGAAGGGGGATTGTGTATCTTCAGGAAGGCCTCTGAGATGCTCAGGGGAGCTATGAGCTGAGGTGCTGGAAAATTTCCCAGTGACCTGATGTGAAACCCCACTTCATGACCTTTCACAAGAACTCTATCCCAGCTTACATCAGCATTCCTCAACATATTTAAGGAAAATTCCCCAACACCCCTCCTAGCTCAGTAGAGACCCTGACTTCCCTTTCTAGCTAGGTAAGTCTCTCCCCCTCTTTCCTCTTTCCTCTTTCCTCTTTCCTCTTTCCTCCTTCCTCTTTCTTTCCTTCTTTCTTCCTTCTTTTCCTCAAACCTATCCATCCCATTCCAGATTCTTGATTGCACTTACTGAGATACCCTGACTTCCCTTTCTACTGATCTAGCTGGAAATACAACACAATTAGGTTCTAAAATTGTCTTTCCAAAGCTTGGTAGCTTTGTCTTGGCCCAATATTTCCTCCAGTGAAGAGTCTGATTCAAAACTCTTACACCTGACCTAGCCAGTGCTATCAGGGTATATCATGTGCCAATATATCACAACCAATTAAAAGTCAATGTGATATATAATCCATTGTGACAGATCAGGGGTACAATAACTGCTGTTGCACATGTTTTGGGCCTCTCTTCCTGTGACTTCATATCTGGGATTTCACATGATTTGAGTTCTGCCAAGTACAATTGAGACCCCATAGGGTATCTTTTAGGTTTTATAGTATGTAAGCATCTATGGTATGCATAATTTGGACATAAAATCATGAAATGTCAAACATAACAACATAGTTCAGAATTTTGCAGGGGATTGTCAATAGAGTTTTATGACTTGTGACGGGTCCCTGCAAAAAAAAAAAAAATTATGTGAATAGCCTTTATGATTTCATTTCCAAATTATGAATACCATAATCGTATAAGATATGTTTCCACATATTTTAGGCACTCCTTTTATATAATTAATTCTATTGATATATTATTGTCCAAGGGATAATAATCAGACTAATTAATAAAGTAGAAGAAATAGACAAAACCTGGCAAAACCTTTCAAGGCCAGACACAACCAAACCAAACTAGACAAGGCTAAATAGAATAGTTCCTATGAATGCAGGTACTTGGGAATGGCCTTCAAGGTAATATATTTCTATGTGCCAGGTAGAAGAAAATGGACAGAATTGTTTTGGAGGAAAATTCAGCAACATGATGATATTACATACCTCTTGACTGAGCCTAACTAATCTGGCTTAAATCTGTTTTGCTCACATTCCTCTGTTCCCCTCACCCCTATGTAGTGACACATACCTTTATATCAATATTATAGATATAGATATAACGCATCAATTAGAAGCAGATAGTAAAGCTTCACAGTAATGTGGAGCAATGAAGTACAAAATCATCATTACCTTTATTTCTCTTCCAAATAGAAAAAAAAAAAAAAAAAAAAAAAAAAGAAAAAAAAGTGTAATATCACCCTGATAGAAAACAAAAAGTTTATATATAAAGGGAATTATAAAGTGTGCTAACATCACAAATATTTAAATGGGCACGTTATCAGAGAATGGGAAAGCGTGATGACGACGAGTGTTTTAGTGTGCCACGCGCAAAAAAAAACAAAACAGAACGAAGTCAGGTTAAAGGATCTCTTCATCCTCATCTTTGATTTCACTCGGCTTGATCATCCCAGGGATAGCCGCCTGTTCTTGAGCTTTCGCAGCGGCCAACGCCTCCTTGTCTTCCTGGAACAGATCATGATGTTGGCCATCGCTCGTGCCCGAGTACTCGCGCAGGGAGATCAAGAAGTCCCTCAGATTACTCTTGAATCGCGCCGCATCGCTGTACGTTTCCGAGCACCCAGTGATGAACTGCTGGATAATCAATCTGTGACGACGGTTGAAGAGGAAGATAGAAATCCGAAATCAGTTATGTCCCTCTTGTTATCAACCATCGGGGATATAATTTATGTGAAAGTATACTCAACGGTTGGACGTGTGGGAATGCCGTGCTCAAAAGGTTAAAGGTGTATTCCTTTAGGAATCGCGCGTTGTCCATAGTTGCGTCATGCTCTGCTGGGTTGAAAAGAGGGCCAGCAATCGAGGCGCTTTCGACTAGACCCCACATTCGGGCTAAGACTTGGGACTGGCCTTTGAAACCTGATGAGCCGAAAAAAATAAAAACAACACTGATCGATTCATGTTCCATCCTTTTATCATTACATCACATCTGTATCCCTAACAGATCTTACCACTCTTGTGATCCGCGTCAGTCAAGACGAAGAAGATATCTTGCAGGATCCCCAGGTAATACTGCTGGAAAAATGCAGCCGCTGTGGGGGATCTGTGTGAGTTGATATATTCGTAAAGAGCTCCAAAAGAATTCTGCAGGAAAGGCCAAGGTGCACAGAGCCAAAAATAAGGGATCAGCTCATCAGTCATCTTACCCCTGATTCCAAGAAGGGGACATACGCCAGTCCAACGTCTGCAATATCTCGAGTAATGTGCTTGATGGCCCAGATTACACTGTCCATCATCAGCTTAAACCTGTTGGGTTCCAGAGCCAACAAAGCTGTTGTTTTTAACAGATTGGTAAATTTTGTTCGTATTAGCAGTTAGCTTGTTTTTTTGATCGGTGCGGGCCAAGTTCAGCGGAATCAAAAGATTGCTAACCTGTGAAGCAACTAGCATTGATGGCACGCAGTAACTTGAAAAACCCAACACGATGTTCTGGGAATTCTGAAAAGTCTTGGTTGATCATGGTAAGAGTAGGTTCAAAGACTAGTTCAAGGATGGCAGCGACTTTTCCTGTTAGTAGGGGCTACATAAATAGCAGATTTAAAGCAAAAGCTGGAAGTGAGCAGAGTTGCCTGCCTAGAAGAAAAAAAGAATGAGGATACTGACACCTAACCGCATAACGATTGTAGAAACAACGTTTAGAACTTCGGCATCTCTTGCTGCGGGAATGTTGCGGTTGTAATCACCCAATACGGCATCCAAAAGTGGCGGTAGAAGGGTGTCGTTCAAGTTATTGAGGTCTTCAGCACGTCGGATGTGAGTGTCCACCAGTTTTAAGATCTCCTTCTTGATTGTGCGCAGTCCTCTGACTTTAGGCGTTTTTGTTGCGATGATACCCTCGGCAGCTACTGTTTCACTGATTATACCGGACACTGCTTTGTACAACCCTAGCATATCCATGTAGATTCGCACGATTTGCGGCTGGAAAAAGGAGCCAATTGACATGCAAGCTGATACGTTGCATTTAAGGACGTTTGATAATAGCTTGATGTTCTCTGGGTTGGCAAGAACGTCAACACTGGCAGCCGACTGCTGCATCAGACGATCCCACTGATAAAAAGAAGGAAAAGTTTCTTTCAAAAACTGAATCGAACGAGTCGAACCGAACATGAAGCTTACAACTGCATTAGGAGCACGCATGAGACCAGCAATCAAACGTTCCTGAACGGGCCTGTTTGGTTGAGCGGCAATCATATGACCCACGGCTTCATAGAATGTATGTATCTGGGGGAGTCAAACAAAATCAGCTTAGCCGAATATTATTTGGAAGGATAATGCCAACCTGCTGTGGGGACAAGTCTTCCGTGATCTTGTCGAGGTTTCGCACGATCTCATCTACAAATGGCTCCTGTTCACCTGGTTGCTGCGTGATAAAGTGCCGGCGACATTTCTGAGCAATTTTGATGAAGGTATCGCAAGCCATGTCCTGTACCCCTGTAACATTCAGCATTAAGAGTTAGCTAGGTTGGAACATCTGCCTTTTGCTGCAGCGCACGCTGAGAGAAGCTTTACCTTCGTGGGTTTCGTGCATAAACTCAAATAATTTGTTAACCACCGTTTTCAGAAATTTCCAATGGGCTTTTAAAAAGCGAGGGTATTGCCCAACAATATACATGATGTCAGATGCAACGATGGCTTTGTTATCTTTCCCACGTTCAGCTCAGTGAGCCCAAGAGATCCTTAATCACAGTGACCAAAAACCGCTTTTCGGATTCCTCATCTACACCAAGACAACGGACATGCGGTCAACGAAAGAACCGATCAGGTGCATGAAGAACACTTACTCATGGCACCGGAAATCGAGCCAATCGCCCAACATAGTGTGTTGCAATTGTTCCATGACCATTCAGAACCGTCAACTTGTCGAGCAAGTTTATTAAGCATAATCTCTTCGGTGTCAGGAACCTGGATTCTACGTTTGTCAGCAAGTGACGCATACAGATACAAAGCAAATGCTTCAAGGGAAAGAAGAAAAAGCAATGCTTACGTCTAAATGAGTCAAGTAAACCAAAACCTCCCTCATGGCCTTGTACAGTACAATAGTGTCCGTCTCTTTCAGAAATTCGCGCACAACTTCGCCCTCGTCGTTTTCCACCACCAACACCTGTAAAACGCACGTAAAATCAGTGATCAGGAAGCGAGACACGGCAGCTTGAAATGACCGAACGAACCTCTTCGGGTTTGACCATTTTTTCTATGAACACTAGCCGCAAATTGCTGCAAACATCGCGATACAGAAGCTTCCGACCCTGGGCTTCGCTACCGACCCCACCACCACCGAAATGGGAACTCGTACTGCCGACACCACCGGCTCCTCCGACCAGGTTCAGGCCAATCCCATCAACGGCCCCATGTCCGTAGGGATAGACTGCTGTTCATCATACAGCTCCTTGACAAGTTTTGACCAGTACTCCAGACATACTTTGAAAAGCTCCCGATCGTCAACCTGCGAGATCTTGACTAAATACATGTGAACATTGACCCTGTAAAATAAATAAAAATAAAATAAAGAGCAGCTGCATGAGAATATGCGTGTGCGCAAAGTTTGGTCAATCGGCCACTGAATAATTCATAATTCTCACAGTAAATCGTGGTGCTGCGGAACTTCCAGAAGTCTGCTGTTCTTGAATAAGAAGCTACATAGAAACACCGCCAGGGCCATGACAAACTCCTGCTCGTATTGAGGTTGTGAGTCCCACATTTCCTTGAGGTCGGTGTTGGGAGGTAGGATGCGGTTGACTGATGACATCACCATGGTGAGCAACAAAATGAATTTCGAATCGTATTCTGGTCCGGCATCCTTTATGCAGCCAATTTCAGCTAAACATCTTAAAGTGATATTACGATATTGCCTTTCTTCAAGATACTAAGGTGTTACATGTGGAATATCATGACATTAGCTGGTCTCTGCAGTCAACAGGCCGGAGCATTAAATTCACACGTACCCTGTTGATCAGGTGGTCGATCAAGCTTGTCTCGAAGATGTAGCCCAACGGAATCCAATTCAAGAATCGCAGTAATGTACCCAATGTCGCGGCGATGAGACTAGGCTTCGTAGCTTTCTCCAAGATTTCACTGTCAAGATTTCAATCATGATTAATTTCGAGGGAGTGACCAGCTGGGTGGAGAAGTTATACTGACTTGCAGAGTTGAAACACATCGGCAAATTCATTACACATCTGGTTCTTGAGGGCTTTAGTTTTGGCCTGGGTCATCTGATCCGCACTGTAGTCGAAAATTTCTTCAGAGAGCAGTTTGAGGATGACCATGTTATTTTCGCATAATGACAGAGATGTTCGTGACGAGGCAATGATTTCAGGAATAAAGCCAGGCCAGTTATGAGGCCATTCCTGCTTCAGAATCTAAGTAGGGTAATCGTATCTAGTTAGCAGGGAAATGTATCCGATCAAGTTACACAGTGCAACACTCACTTGAACCAATATCAAATTCATTTTATTGACGAAAGCCTTGTCTTTTACCATCTGTGCCTCATCGCGGGTCATTTTGACAATATAACCGACGATGAAATTCTAAGACATCACGAGAGATAAAATGGTCGGGTGCTAAGCACCTGCGGTTTGGAATAAGCTTCACGAGAACACTAACCTTGATACCAGACCGTTGCGTTTCAGGAAGAGCTTTCCACTTGGTTGTGATGAGCTATGCGCGGGTGGCGGGATAGTGGAAAGATATGAGTCAGGAGAGGATGTAGCATGATTTGCGGAATTAACTTAGGGATATAATTTGCGAGGACTAGGATGACAAACCTTATCCATAATTTGAAGGGCAATATACTAGCATGATAGAACGATGAGAGAAAAGAAAACAGCAGTCATCACGTCAGTATTGAAAACTCGATATCCAGGTTCACCGGGAGTGATGGGACGGGCCGGACGGTATTCAAGATTTATGAAGGGTAGATCCGGAAACGCGTCCACCAAATGAGGTGACCCATTTATCGCCTTGAACATCTCAAATTTACTGGTACCTACCTTCGAGTTTTGAGAAAGGCTATTTTCCAATATCATCGGAACTTTTTGCCACGAATCGGGTAATTCTTGAAATTGGGCAAGAATGGCCATGGCTTGTTTTTGATGCGGGCCTTGGGTGTTAAACGCAGCCTGAACGACTTGATCGATTAACATCGGATCAGAAACTGGGTTTAATAACTCTTCCATTGCGTGAATCGAGAGGTTCGGATGTAGGACGAAGCAATGTGGCGCAAGGGCGAGTCACGTTCTTGAAAACAGGTTGATTGACGCCGGAGGGAATACGAGATCAGAGATAAATTTTTGACAATTCCGGTTTTCTTTTCTTTTTCTAGTCTGAAGTTTTCAAAAATGGGAGGTGTTGATTTGAAAGGAATAAGTAACGGTTAGTAGTAGATCGCGCGCTGCCTAAATGAACTTTTTTTAATTGCAGTAGATAGATGAGAAAACTCACGTTGAAAATTGGGAGCGACCAGGATAATCGTGAATGGATTCGATTGATGGGACAAGCGAGCAGATGAGCTTAAGAGACCGAGTATAATTCGTGATCGGGTGGGGAAGAATATGTATAATCAGTGAAGCAATCGAGCACAGTCCCTTTAGGATGCTCGTTGTTCGGACCAGGAGCCTAGATGAGTCTACCTTTGTTGCCGGATGTCGCAGCCGATGCCGAATGAAAGGGAGAGGTCGGGTTAACCGATGGGTTTGTCAGGGTTGTTTGCTCGTTAAGCTGGTTGTTTCTGATTGGTTTCTGGTGAAGGGGGCTCTTCAGAGTAGCAACTTGAATGGATAAGACAGTGGATGTTGTTGATGGTGAAGAGGCTGAAGGGAGTTGCACCTCCGGACGGTCAACAGGCGGCCCTTTATGTACGCTGCTCAGCCAGGCCGTGACAGGGAGTGAACAGCCAACACGATCAATGCATTTTTCACAAGTCCGATTTACAGGAGAATCCAACCTCGCACCAGCCAAACAATCTATCCATCATCCAACCAACCTGAGCCCATAGCAACCGCTTACTATTTTGCTACAACAGCCGCACTCATATGCTTGCTTGCCTTCAAATCATCGCTATTAGGAGGCAAGTTGATTCTGTGTTCTACTTCAACAAAACGTCACACCTCAAGATAAGAGTGCACACCTTGCAACAGCATAATAGCATCCAATAGATTTGCTTCCCTGCAGGCTCCATGATGCACGAATATGATTCAATACTTTCCTTTATTTAGGAGAATCCTCCCTACCAGCAAACCTAACCGGAATGGACTCATCCCAGTAAGCTTGGGCTACACTCACCCTACTTACTAGGGGGGTTCACAACAGCTTTTTGGTTTGCGTTCAATCTTCCTTATTAATTTGTACTCCACATTCTAGCTTATACAGAATGAATCTAAAAAAGCAAAAAAAAAAAAAAAAAATCTAGTGACTGATACATCTTTCTGATATGTTGGTTTGACCAAGCTGATAGGTCAAACCTGGAGGCATCAGTTATGTGGTCAATGACATCTTCTTGATGTGAGGTGTAAAAACTGAGTGAAAGTCATGTTAGAATTTTTGACAAGTCCAAAAAAAAAAAAAAAAAGAAAAAAAGAATGCTCATTGCTGTAAACTCCCCTCATGTTGTGCAATCAGAGGAACTGAATGTAAACTTAGCCATGCTAAGTTTCCTGGCAGTGCCCAGAAATATTTTATTTAACACTGCAAAAAAACTCACTCAACTGCCTGCAGTTGACATATATCAGGCTCCAGCCAAGCTGCTATCCAAACTCCACCTGTTTGCATATGTATATTCTTTGGAAGTACAGTCACTGCGCAGTGTGTAAGTGACTGTACATTGAAGCTTGGTTTAATCACTTTTGAAGAAAGCTTGGAGTAACACATCAAGTTTCCTTGCAATTTCTGCATGCCAACTGCAGAAAGTTGAGAAAATTTTTCTTTTGAAGTTTTATACTTTCCAGAAGTCTTAGAAATTTTGACTTTGATAAAGCAAATCCTGGGAGAATTTTCTTTCTCTATTCCATCCTAACACTCCTGAGGTATTGGGATTTGATGTAAATGATTTATGGCTGAAATAAGTGGTAAACTGTGGAGTCATCTTGCAGATAAATTTGACAGAATTTTTTGGAGAAGGCAGAAGCAGAGGAAAAGTATATGGTTATAAAAACTTAATATCCCTAAATCTATCCTAGATCAATAAGTACAATTTCAAATTAGTTTTGAATAGATTTTTATCTTTCCTGGAAGCAAAACTCAATTCAAACCAAAAGATTCAGCCTGTAAAATTTCAGCTAGAGACTATAAAACTAGCTTCAAATCAATCCAATTAAATAAGGATGTCATAAATTTTTGATAAATCCAAATACAATATTCAGAACTTAATTTGCTTATTAATAGCCTCTTCTCATCAAATTTTAAATTTATGAAACCTGGCAAGTGAGACTTCATAATTTAAAGGGAGAGAAGGTTTTGACACACCACAATCCAGTCCAATAATATAACATTCAGGCTAATCATAAGAAATCGTAAATCAGAAGACTTTATCAAAAGATTTGATCAGAAGAATGTATCAGAAGAATATATGGGAGGACTATGTATATCAAACACCTTCTAGAAGATTAATGATGAAGTATGTATTTTTTATTTGGAAAAAGAAAAGAAGAAGGTGAGAGGCAGGAATAAAAATCAATAATCAAGAGAGAGATTTAAAATAATTAACATGATGATTTCAGCTAAATAATGATGAGAAGGATCCAATTTATTAACTCATTAGTGGAAAATTCAGCATCATATCATGAGATTAAATTGAGAAGATGATTTCAGAAAGCTAACATTTTGGAATTTGAATTTTGAGCTGCATTCAACCATAAATATGAGTTTGACCAATTTTTATTGTATGGAAAAGTGGAAGTAATGATGTAAAAGAAAACAGGGTAGAATGGAAAAGAATGAATGAAATGGAATTTCTAGGGGAAGTAATATTTTTGAGTTGATTTGAGATAATTAATTACAAGGAGAAAACAATTTATGGCTTTGTTGAAATTTTTTATCCTTGAATAAGATTTTCAATTTGTTTAAAAGTTAATGAAAATGAATGGAGGTTTCATGAGTGAAATATCTGTGATTAGGAATAACCAATGCAAAGCTGGAGAAAAATGACAAATACAATTCATTGGTTCAAGATCAAGAGCTAACAATGATGAATTTCAGTGCTCGAGAGTGCACTGACACTGGAATAAAAGCTGGTGTAGGACTAAGATTTTTAGCCCATTTCATCTCTTTTTGCTTTCTCTTCATTCAATTGTAATTTCATCTTTTGTCTCATTCTAATTGAATTCAATTTTCATGTATAGTTTCTCAGATCTTTTTAAGATCATTACCTTCCAAATTAACATTCTCATCTGTTGCTTACCATAGGCTCCTCATCTCAATCAGGTGTAATTTGTTGCTTGGTCATTGTGTTACTGTTTTCTATCTCATTGTTTTATTATAAATGATTGATTTAATTTTAAATTCATCTTTTGTCTCATTCTAGTTGAATTCAATTTTCAGAAATCATTGCTCAGATCTTTTTAATATCATTTCCTTCCAAATCAACATTGCTGTTCATCACTTACCATAAGCTCTCAATCAGGTGAATGATTTCTCAGATCTTGTTAATATCATTCCCATTCCAATCAACATTTTTTGTTGCTTACCATAAGCTCCTCATCTCACTAATTTTCTTATAATATTCAGCATGAATGCAAGTGTTTTTAAAATCCTACATTGCATAAGATAAAAAATTAATTATTTATCCAAACTAACTCTTCTAATAATTTCCACAATTTGAAATGTACAAGTTAGTTTTTCATTGGCAAAAAAGGGAATTTGTGTGTAAATTAATTGTTTGCAACATTCCTAGGGAAGTTATATAGACTCACTATTGAAATTCAGGAACTAAAATGGAAATTTCCAGTTAAACATACCAGGAGTCTTCAGAAAGAAGGTATATAACTGAATTTAAGTTTATTTTATTCCATCATTTACCCCAGAATGTTTTGGGTCTGGTGAAGGTTGTCATGATTTTCCTGTCTGTTAAAATTCTACTCTTGAACTTGAAATGTTGATTTGTTTAATTCAAAAAAACTGTAGACTCAGAAAAATCTGCTCCTAAAATGATGAAGAGGAAAGATATCTTGATAAAGCTTTCAGGAATTGAAACTCTCATGATTATCCATTAAACCCTTCTGAGACGCCTTGCACAGAAAAAATGCAAAGAAACTAGAAATTAGACAAGGAATAACTATCCTCCTACAAGGGAGGTATTAGTAGTTTTCATCAATCCAATTTAGAAATTTAATGACATTCATTCATGTAAGAGAGTGGTCTGCAAATCAGCATACAGTTGGTACACAGTAGGTGGATTCATTTATGAGTTTTTCAAGTCTCCATACTTCTATATAGCTCTATGTGTTGTAGGGTGTGCAAACTTCACATTTGGAATCTTGAAGTTTTGAAATTCTGAGTTTGCTCTTTGATATTGTCCTTCTATTTTTTATCTAAAAATGCTCACTTTTAATTTCCAGACCCCTTTGCTGCTCTAACTAATTGATTAGCCTTATTAAAACCACAATTTGTTCCCTTGTACTTAGTCTACTTATGCTGCCCCAAAAGAGAGAATGAAAATTATTGGTTCTGAAAATCTGAGCCTAGAGGTGGCACTTGAGCCACATCTCTCGTCTCTTTGTGAAGGCACTTGGGCCCCATCTCTAGTCTCTTTGTGAAGGCACTTGAGCCCCTTCAACTGAGAATATTGGTCATTTTTCTGCTATTGGCAGAACTTGATTTTATATTATTCCTGGTTGTCTTTAAAAATTCTTCAGATATCTTCTCCTACACAGAAAGAAAAAAAAAATCATCAATATCTGCCTGCATTCCACAAACTCATCTGCTACACCACAGCCACTTGAAATTGGAATAAATTCAACTTCAGGGCCAATTTACCAGTGCATGCCCATTCAATCACTGAGGATGTCCTGGGCCTGGTAATTAGCACTCCAATTATTCATTCAATTGGTGGATCATCTAGGAAAGCAGCTGATTTTGGATAAAATATGATTGCAAGAGCATGTGAGTGAGTTAAAAGACAGAAGTGACCACAATCATTCTTAAGAGGGACTTGATCTCTGATCATGATGGCTCTGCCATGCAGATGCAGAAGACATAAATGATAGGCTATGATTCCAAGGGCAAGCAAGGCACTTTTGGGTACTTAATCTGTCCCATAATAGACTTTGTGCTCAATTTTGGGCAGTACAGAGAAGACCATAATTGATTTCATTGGGAAATCAATTTTTGTGGCCTAGGCTGGATATTGAACAAGTGAAAATGAATTTTTTGTACTGTGGGACCAACGGTGGGCCAGCTACGCTACCCGTAGCGGTAGCGCAGCGTAGTGTTAGCTTATTAAGCTACGCTACTTTAAAGCTACCGTTAGCGCAAATTTTTGACAACTAACGCTACAGAATTTTGGAAAAAAAATTGTAGCGTTAGTTGTGCTCCCCAAAGTACAACTAACGCTAACCATATTTCCTGTTAGCGGTGTTAGTTGTCATAAAAGCTACGCTAACAAGTAGTGTAGCTTGTGTATCAGCTACGCTACAGGTTAGTGTAGCTTATATATCAGCTACGCTAATCTGTAGCGTAGCTTCAGCTACACTAACCTGTAGCATAGCTATCAGCTACACCTTTTTTGTCGAGTTGTTTTTTGTTTTTATTATTTCTTGAGTTTTCCGATTTTTTTAATTTTCTTAATTTTTTAATTTTTCTAATTTTTTAATTTTTTTAATTTTTTTAATTTTTTAATTTTTTTAATTTTTTAATTTTTTAATTTTTTAATTTTTAATTTTTTTAATTTTTTTAATTTTTTAATTTTTTTAATTTTTTAATTTTTTTAAATTTTTCTGATTTATTTTCAGCTGTGGAGTAGTAGAAAGCCTTATTTATGGTCAAAATTGCTATTATTAGTATAAATGGAGTCAAAATTTGAGCTTCCTGAGGTGAGGTGTGGTCCACAGGGCTCAATTGGCACAAGGTCCTGCCTGGATCTAATTGTACCCAGTGGATCACATTTGACCTCCAGACAGGCCAAAATTTTAGTCCTGCTATACCATATGAGGATAACAACCTTGAATATGAACACCAACCATGAATAAATATGTCAAAACATTAATTGTTCACTTGTTTAACAGTCCATTTCATCACTTTTTCATCAACACTCACTCATCATTCAATCGTTCAATTTTTTCTTATAAAATCATTATTTATCTTGTTTAAGTGTAAAATACTGTGAAAGCTTTATTCCTCAACTTTTCATTACAAATTGTTTAATGTTTTTCTTATAAAATAATCTTTTATCTTGTTCAACTTTAATATTATACTTATTATACAAGCTTGGATGAAGATGGCTAATTCTTAATCATTATCTTTTGTTCTTGCTATGCCTATTTTGGTTTTGACTCTTCCTTTTCTTGTTATGAAAACTATAATATTGAAATGATTGATCTCGGGCTGAAATTGGCCTGGGGACTTGAAATAATTTATTATAGAACTCATAACAGGAATAAGGAAGATGCCCAACTCCAATATAAGCAGAAGCAAGCACAAAATGACAGGAAGGCTCTTCAAGAATATACTGGCCTTCCCAAAATCCTCAAAAGGGTAGCACTGGTCCAGTGTTCTGTGTGACCCTTACATACCACTTGGCCAGTCATACCTTTTGAGTGCATGGGTTCAATTCCACCCTTTTCCAAAAATTCAATGGTTAGTTGTGTGGTTAGTTGAGTGTTAGTTGAGTGGTTAGCGTGTGTTAGCTTGTGTAGCGCAGCGTAGCGTAGCCAAATGGGCAGCTACGCTACGCTGGCTGTTAGCTGGGAAAAAGTTATGCTACAGATTCTTCAAAATCCTGTTAGCGCAAAAAAAGCTACGCTAACTGTTAGCGTAGTGGAAAAAAAATCAACTAACGCTACAGAAAAATTTAAAGAACTTTTTCCGCTACGCTAACGGTTAGTGTAGCTGAATACAATTACAACTAACGCTACACAAATTTTCAAGAAAAAAAAAAAGTGCTACGCTAACGGTTATCGGCCATGTAGCGTAGTGTAGCGTAGCGGCCCACCGTTGGTGGGACTCAAACCCACAACCTAAGCATTCATAAGTCATGCTCTAACCATTGAGCTAAGTACACATTGCTAATGTGTTGGTTTTTGTTGAGTATATTGGCTATTTACAGCTTGTGTGATGGTATTGCCTCCAATGCTTTTATGAAGTATCACATGGATGTGTTCAATTTGTATCAAGTAGTGCCTATTTTTAAACTTCAACACTGGCCTCATTCATGAGAGTATGTGATGTTTGTGGCAAGTGGATTCCAAAACACTCCTGAAGATCAATGTCGAATTGATCAGGAGACCTGAATCTCACACCTGTGGTGGAGAGTCAATATTTTCATCAAATGGAAACAAGGATCAATTCCAGCATCTGTGAAGCAGAAAACAAAAAAAAAATTCTGGGTGAAACCAGTTTTTTCCTACTTTGCAATCCTTGGACATGTGGCCGTGGTGTAGCTTCCACACTATGGCAAGTGTAAAAATTTATGGAGAATCATTAGGCAGGCTCATTTATGGGTCCATTGGACCATATTTTCCTGAATAAATCTCCATAATTTTCTATACTTGGCATAGAGCTATGTCAAAGTATGGAGAACTCAAAAAACCAGAAACAAATCCACCTGCAGTAATAATACATATGTTGGCAACCCCAGACAGTGCATATAAAAATATGCATTAGTGAAATTCATGGTTATGGGAAAATACAGCCTTTACAAGAAATCTTTTGGTGTGGAAAGCAGAAATTTTGTCCAATTTTTTACTTTCAGCCACCAAGCTGTAAAATTCTTTCACACAGGTCCCTGGACACCCTGAAAGCAGCATTCTGGGTCCTGGGGCCACACTTCAACAGCATGGCTTTATGTGACAAGTGGCATCAGACCCAATTGTGCACAAGGATTCAATTGGTGCAGCTCTTGAGACCTAAATCTCAAAAACAAAAAAGATAAAAAGAATGCACCTTGCCATTAGCCTGTATGTTCAATAACATACAGGCTAAGAGGCTGAAGAAAAAATAAAGCTGATAGAAAAAAGCTTGCAGTTCTGCTGCTGCTTTTGTGAGGGATATTTTTCAGCTCAGCCACCAAGCTGTATGGGTCTGGTATACAGTGCCTGTACAAAAATTTTTTTCACAGGTTATTTTATATATATATATATTTTTGTGAAATGTCAGTGAAATCTTAATGGTGAGGAGCATACTAACAAGTCAGAAATCCATCCCTAGTTTCTTTCTTCAAATTCACATCTTGCTTTATTGGCCATCAAACAAGGAAAAAGTTAATTTTTTTCTGTTTTTATCATATTACTTTTACTTATGTTTTTTCATATTTTCTAGATGGCTTGCACTCACAAATAGACTGAAGAAAATCCAAGATTGTTGGCATGGCGGATGCAGGAATAACCAAGCTGGCAATTGTGAAATGTATTGGAATGGCAAGATTGATGGTCTTGTCAAGTGTTGCTCAAGAGCCAACCTGAGGCACCATTGCCACTGCAGCTAGATCAAGATGACCTTGCAAGACCAAAAAGAGGGATCTCTGTCACCTCCAATTGATCTTTCAGGCAAATCCAAAAATAAAGATTTTGGAAGCAAAGGAACAGCTCCCCACAAAAATTTCCACTCAGACAACTTGCCACCAAGCCCATGATCTTGGCTTTAACAACTGGGTTGCGGTTAAAAAGTCATTTCTCAATGATACACACCAAGACCAAAAACTCTAGTTTGCGAAGGACCACATCAAATGGACCTTTGATGACAAGAGCAAGGTCCTCTTGACTGATGAGTCCTCCTTTGGATTCAGGAAGAGCAGTCGACAGGTGAATGTTTGGCATGGATCAAAGATGAAATATGATCCAGCCAATCTTGTCCCAAAATTCAAAAGTGGGCAATTCTCAACAAAGGTATGGGACTCTTTACTCAGCAACAAGAAATCTCCTCTGATTGTTGTTCCACCTGGTCAAAGAAAAGCAACTGAATTTATCCAGAACATTTACAAGAAGGTGTTAATCCCTTTCCTCAACAAAGCTGATCCCCTTCATAACCTGTCATTGATGGAGGAAAACACCCCAAACCACACAGCTAAAGCCAACCATGAATTTCTAGCCAAGAAATCTGTTGAAAAGATGACATGGCCAGCTCAATCACTGGATTTGAATACAATTGAGAACATTTGGTTCCTTCTCAAGAGCAACATCCACCATGCCAAAAGTGAGGGGAATGCATGTCAGGTGACATTCAGTAACATCTATTGAAACTCCAGAATTACTTTTGTGATATTCCATAATGATAAAAATGGCCCCTTTGTCCTTATCAAGGAGTAGAACCAAATATTACTGAGTGTATGTCCTGAATTACTAATGTGAAGTTATCTGCATGTCCCCTGACATGTATTGCCCTCAATTTTGGCATGGTGATCCAGGAGCTCTATCAGCCATGGACCATTCCAGAAATGCACAAAGCCCTCAAGCAAGCCTAGGACAAATTTCCAGCCTCAAACTTTGATCATCTGGTAGAATCAATGCCTCAAAGGATTTCAGCTGTTTTCAATGCCAAGGGAGGGCCAACTAGATGCTAATTTTTCACTCTCAACAAACAAATTAATAAATCTTTTTTTGAATTCTTTCTTTTATAATCACTCTTCCCCACTCTCAACACTCCTCATAGCATTTCCCTTTTTCTCTCAAAAAATTCATTAAAAAATGTAAAAAAAAAGTCAAAAACTTATGTATTTTCATTTTCATTTTATATTACTTTGTAGTTTCAAATCTTTCTTATTCATACTTATCAGTCCCTGAGGACCCTGTAAAAAAGAACTGTGATGATTGGTTGTTTCTTTGTTTTTACAAAAAAAAAAAACCTGAAAAAAACTTTTGTCAGGCAATTGTTTTTTTGAAAAAAAAGGAAACAGCCAATCATCACAATCCTTTTTTTTTTGCCATGGTCCTTAGGGACTGATAAGTATGAATATGAAAAATTGAAACTAAAAAACATCATAAAATAAAAATAAAATTCATAGGTTTTTGCTTCTTTTTTACATTCTTTAATACCTTTTTTGAGGGAAAAAGAGAATTGCTATGGGAGTCTTGAGACTGGGGAAGAGTGATTACAAATGAAAAAATTTCAAAAAAAAAAATCATTTAATTTTGATTTTGTTGAGAGTGAAAAATTGACATCTAGTTGGCCCTCCTTTGGCATCAATGACGGCTAAAATCCTGTTGAGATGGATTTCAGACTTTTTAGTAGGCTTCACTCACATTTTACAAAAAATAAATAAATAAATAAAATGTGACAAAAACGTTTGGCTAGGCACTGTACAGTGCCTAGTCAGGAGTTAAGGGTGCAACATATTCATTCCACAAGTTCAACCACCACAGTTAAAATCACAATTTCTGGTGAATCAATCCAAAAAGGGTTTCAAATATTGATTATGAAGAAATATTTTGGAAAAAATAAAAAAATAAAAGTTGTGATTTGTGATTTTTTTGATTTTTTGCTGATTTTCAAAAATGCTTAATATGCATTTGAAGCACCTAGAAAAATCAGAGATTACAGCCTGGAATGTGATAAGAATGATAATAAATGAAAAAAATTGAACCAAAATAGTAAAGCAAATTTAGTGGCCATAGAAACTGGCCTGAAAATTGAATTAGATCTGATTTCAGTGCAGAATATATTTTAATTCCAATTTTTGGCCCTATTTCACTAGTCACTAAAGTTGCCTTGCTACTTTGGTTAGAGAAAAATTCATTTATTTTCATTCTTATCACATTCCAGGCTGTACTCTCTAATTTTTCTAGGTGCTTTGAATGCATATTAAACATTTTTGAAAATCCGCAAAAAATTAAAAAAAATCACAATTTGTTTTTTTCCAAAATATTTCTTCATAATCATTATTTGAAACCCTTTTGGATTGATTCACCAGAAGTTGTGATTTTAACTGTTGTGGTTGAACTTGTGGAATGAAAAGTGTTGCGCCCTTAACTCCTGTCCAGGCACTGTACAGGCCCCAGGAGAGCCTGAATAGCCAGGATCTGGGGCCTGGGGCAGCACTAAGGCCAGCCTGCCCCATGTGACGGGCAGCCAGAGATATATTTTTGCACTATGAGTTGATTGGTGCAGTCCCAAGACCTGAATCCAAATTACAATTAAGTTAGAAGAATGTACAGTGCCTAGACAAAAGTTTTTGTTGTAACACTTTTCATTGCACAAGTTCAACCACCACAGTTAAAATCACAATTTCTGGTGAATCAATCCAAAAAGGGTTTCAAATAATGATTATGAAGAAAAATTTGGAAAAAATAAAAAAAATAAAAGTTGTGAATTTTTTTAATTTTTTGCTGATTTTCAAAAATGTTTAATATGCATGTGAAGCGCCTAGAAAACTCAGAGAGTACAGCCTGGAATGTGATAAGAATGATAATAAATGAAAAATTTTTGAACCAAAATATCAAAGCAAATTTAGTGTCCATAGAAACAGGCCCGAAAATTGAATTAGATCTGATTTCAGTGCAAAATTTATTTTAATTTCAATTTTTGGCCCTATTTTGCTGACCACTAAAATTGCCTTGCTATTTTGGTTCACATTTTTTTCTTTATTATCATTCTTATCACATTCCAGGCTTTACTCTCTGAGTTTCTAGGCACTTCAAATGCATTTTTGAAAATCAGCAAAAAATTAAAAAATTCACAAATTTTATTTTTTATTTTTTCCAAAATTTTTATTCATAATCATTATTTGAAACTCTTTTTGGATTGATTCACCAGAAATTGTGATTTTAACTGTGGTGGTTGAACTTGTGCAATGGCAAAAATGACAAAAAAATCGGCGGCGGAACTGCAAGCTTTTTCATATCAGCTGTACAACAAAAAAAGCGGGCTCAAAACAAAAAACAAAAAACAAAAGAGTCCGCAAGCTTTCTCGGAAAGGCTGTACATACTTTCTGGAAGGACTGACTGTAGCTTACGTCGTCTACGTAACGCACGAGCTAAAACGAAGATGTGATCGCAGAACCCTGGTCCCGGGGGCGATGCGGGATGCCCACCCGCGCGGAGATCCCTGAGACAGTCAGGGGCTCTGCCAGCCTTGTAAACAGTCATCCACCAGGCACCCATTCAGCCTCAACAGGCTCGACCACTCCTGACCGATCAAGGAAACTTAAGCAGTGAGTCTTCAGCTATCTTGTCGATCTGATCAGTAGCACTCGAAGCCTAACCTTTTTCCTCTCTTTCCTCCCCCACTGGCGTGCCACACTTTGAACCTCCAGCCCCTCATCCTGACAACCCCACCTGCCTTGCTTTTTCACTTGCGGACGTCATGGCTGGCGGTCTGACTCGAAACCGACTCCAAAACCTCCTGTCACTTAAGGGCTTGAGAAGTGTTCGTCACCCCAATTTTTAGTTATCTTGCTGGCTCTGATTCCCCGTATGGCAGGGTAGCTGATCTATTTGTTAGTTCTTTAATCAAACAGTTGGTTTTTTGGTACGTCGTCTGGAAATATTTCATTTCGTGTTACCGTCATCTCCGTGCAAGAGGAATCAGGAAAACTATCAACGAGACTTACGTACAACTGGCAACTGTAATTTCCATCACCTCGCTTTTTTCCTCTCCTGAATCGCTCACGTCACCTGACTTCATGATGTTTCTTTCGATATATATATGTATCTGCGTAGTTTGGCTTCAAATGTGCACTCCGTGTTCCATCTATCAAGCGCAAGGTGACTAGCCAACTGGATGATGCGTCTGCCGACATGGAGAAAAAGCTGGCCCCCAAAGGCCCTGGAATCGTTCGATGGCTTGAGCTACCCAAGAGCGGTAAATCGCCTGAATGGCTGAGGGACGAGCTGGACTCACTCTCACGACTACCGTCGTCAAACTGGCAGTCCGGCAAAGTCTCAGGTGCCGTTTACCATGGTGGAGAGGAGCTGGAACAAGTCATCTGCTCCGCAATCAACAAGTATGTTATCAGCAACCCTCTCCACCCGGACGTCTTCCCTGGGGTACGCAAAATGGAAGCCGAAGTAGTCAAAATGGTTCTGGAGCTTTTTAACGCTCCCCTGAGGCAGGTGGCACGGTCACCAGCGGGGGTACTGAGTCAATTCTAATGGCTTGCAAGAGCTATCGCGATTGGGCACGCGATGTCAAGGGTATCACAGAGCCCGAGATGATTGCACCAACAGCATTCATGCTGCATTTGACAAGGCTGCTCATTATTTCGGCATCAAAATCCATTACATTCCTGTCGATGAGAAGACTCGTCGGGTGGACGTTGCCCGAGTCAAACGCGCAATCAACCCCAACACAGTAATGGTCAGTTGTCCGAACAACTCTCCCAAATGATAACAATTCGGTAGCCAACGAAACCTTTGCACATGTTTTAATCACTTGATTCAGCTTTGCGGCTCGGCTCCCAACTACCCTGACGGTGCGATTGATGATATTACCGCACTGGGCAAGTTGGCAAAAAGATACAACCTCGGTTTACACGTCGATTGCTGTCTTGGATCCTTCCTGGTCCCATTTGTTGCCCAGTGTGGTTATGAAATGGACCCTTTTGACTTCCGGGTAGAAGGCGTCACCTCCATCTCTTGCGATACTCACAAGGTACTTATTCTCATTTACCCTCTCCAAGCCACATCCCGAAAGTCGGCCTAAAAGAGACTCTTGGTTTTGTGCAGTATGGGTTTGCGCCAAAAGGCAGTAGTGTGATTATGTGTGAGTATGCATCGCTTTATCTCTTGCTTCTTCAAAGTCATGTTGATGTTGATCCTTGATTGGAACAGACCGAACATCAAAATGGCGTGAATACCAATACACCGTCTATCCGACCTGGCCCGGAGGCGTTTTTGGTAAGGCGGTTGACATTTAAGAGACAGGATGAGTTTACCCACTGACAGAAATTTGCCACCATTATTATTGCAGCTTCCCCCTCGATTGCAGGCTCTCGACCCGGCTCAATAATCGCGGGCACGTGGCAGCAATGATGTATATGGGAAAAGAGGGGTACTTGGAGAGCTGTCGGGCGATTGTCGGGGCAGCCAAAAAGTTGGAAAAGGCCATCAGGGAAGAAATCCCGGAATTGGAAGTGCTGGGCAAGCCATTGGTTTGCGTTGTGGCTTTTAAGGACAGGAAAGGAATGGGCGTAAATATCTATCAACTGGGCGATTATCTCGGTTCTAAAGGATGGCATTGTAAGTTTGGTTTGAGAGTTGTGTGGCATTTCCGTGATAGTGATTTGGATTTGCTGAAGAAAGATGCTTACCTTATCCTGCTCTACAGTGACCGCATTGCAATTTCCGCCCGCCTTGCACATCGCATGCACGAAGCCGACGACGACAGCAATCGATACTCTGATTCAAGATCTAAAGGAAGGCGTGGCATCTGTCAAAGGTGACAAAGATGGTGGCAAGGGAGATATGGTCACGCTTTATGGTAAGTTGCCATCATCTTATCTCGATGCTTCTCACCATTTCGTCTGGATTTTTTTTAACTCTTATGTGCTTGCTGTGTGTGATCTTTTTCCTAGGTTTGGGTAGCTCAAGCGCGGTGGGACCCGGGCTAGTCGGAGACCTGGCAAAGAGATACTTGGACACACTTTATTCTGCTTGAATTGTAACCTACTTTTTCTTTTCTTTTCTTCAGAACATTGCTTTGACCATTTGCTCACCTATGCAGCAGATT
>SMGU01010265.1:0-11654 GCA_004348175.1 Puccinia novopanici
CCTCCAGTCAATCAGGTCCCCCAGAAAGTGCATTCAGCCCCAGATATTGTGTAAACACTCCCCTGGATTTTCCATCAATTATCCCCACAGCTTTGTATAGTCTTGCCATTGGAATTTGAAGCCATCATTATCCACACTGCCAATTGTCTATTCTGAATCCTTCTCTAGTGACTGCTACAAGTCTTGAGGCTCAACTGGAAACCAGATTCCCCAAGTTGTTAGACCTCCGTTGTGGGACTCAAAAACCAGTTAAGTGTTATCACTTAATTATTCCCTGTCTGTCTCAGCTGCGGAAGAATCCAAGTAGTACTCACTGGTTTACCTCCCTGTAAAGGTTGAGAAGAGCTTTACAAGATTAAATACTTGAAGCAAATTACCCATTGCCCATTATTCTTACTTGAATAACCTTAAATTACCATTCCAAACCACCTTTATCAACACTCAGAGCACAACCAGTGTCCTTATAACATTAGTTAGTAGCATAGAGGCTGACAATATTGGGGGTGTGTTCAGACCAAGAAATAATGAAATATCCACAAAACAAAGACTGAGATTTAAATGGATGGATCATGGGTTGGATGATGGGGAAATTAGAACATCAAGACTGTTGTCAGCTGCCATATGATTAAGGTCTGGACTTGGAAGTGTAGCTTGGTGTTGATTTAAGCATGTAAATATATGAAATCCAAACAAAAATTCCACAGAATAAACGGTTAATCAAACCAACTACTCAAGGTTTGAGTAGTTGCTTTGAGATTTCTTCACCTGATCAGCCACCAGTGCACTCAGATGACTGTAAAAGTTACTGACACTGGTGCCTGTACTCTTCCCAATACAGTTATCAATTAGCTTTCCTTGAATTTATAAATAAAAAATATAACAACATGGTACATCAAACCTCCGAAATCAATCCTGATTTCCAAGCTTTTGTTACTAATTCAATCAATCAGCAAGCTCAAAAATTAAGTCAAATGCAGCAAGCACTAGCCAAGAAGGATCAAACTATCAAAAACCTTCTGTCAAAATTTTCAAATCTTGAGCTGACTGACAAGCAAAACAAAACACCTGGTAACTGCTCTGGCATGGTGAATTTTGGCATTTTTCATAACCAAAATACTCTCAATTGGACCTAGGGAAAGAATAAATGTTGAAAAGCTGAGGCTATGGCAGACCCCAAAATATTGTGTTGGTATCTTGATAAAGCATAGAGGATCTACTCATAATCCATGTGGTTAATTGAACCCTCCTGTAGCATTATATCAACCATACCACCTAGGGAGATTACTAGGAGGAGGCCATATTTTATGTTTGTATTTTTCAATAGCACCTGGTGAGTTTGTTGGTATTTGGTTGACCAGCCCATTTGGTGCGATTGAATTTCAACACATATTGGTAGACAAGTCTACCAATAACATTGACCAAAAGTGCTTCTTGTGCAACCACAATATATCAGTACAAAAACCTGACCTGTGAACAAAACAAATTACTTGGGAATGTGGATATATCAATTGTTTCCTGGGCTTGCTTGATTTTACACTGAGTTAGGTGTATGGTAAGTGATCTTGCAGCTTTGAACAAGGCAGTTGACCAAGGTGCTGTGAATATTGCTGAGGGATGATTTGATGCTAGTGGCTTGTTTGAATATTTCCTGCAATACATCAAGATATAGTGTTGGTTTACTTGTAATACACTTAAAAGAAACTCTGTTTTCTTTTTATCTAGTTTGGGTGGGCAGCTTTGGGGATCATCTGTTGCAGGGTTGGGCACCCCTCACAAGTCCTCAAGTACAAAGCTTTCCAATGTGCACACACAAGCAGCAGTGGATTGTACTCTCAAGTATACAGTTGATTAAGAGATTTGCCTTGTAGGAGCCACTGTACATAGATGGATTTGATGTCAGCAGAGTGCTTGACAAAAATATATTTTGGGGGATAAAATGGAAATAGTGATCAAAAAAAAAAAAAAAAAAAAAAAAAAAAAAAAAAAAAAAAAAAACAGGGAAAAAAGTAAGGTTTTGTTTGGATGCCCAATTGTGTGTTAGGTTTGATAAGATTTGTGTAATATCACAAATAGGGTTTTAAAACCCTTTTTGCAACATTACACTGACCAGTGGGATACTTTTTTTGGTTATCACAGTGCAAATTTTGGTCAGGACCAAAATATGCACTTTGGATACGGAAACCCTATAGGGACAACCATTGAGCCACCCCTTTTCTGTAAATTCATTTTTCATTTCTCAAAAATTCATAACCTGTATCCACTACAGGCAAATACAAAAAACCCACACACATCAATTCTTCCATGCACAACACTTACTCTGCTCATGTATAGCCAACCCATTCTCATTTTGTAACATCAAACCTTGACTAATCCACACCCCATTTGTCCACATGTATTTGAGACCTTTCCTCAACTCTTCTTGCTGATTTAAACATGTACAACTAAAACCTGTAAAATCAATATAATTACAAGTGAAACATCAGCTTTCTGAGCTGGAAATCATTGCAATAGCAAGTTAAGTCTACCACCAGCGCAAAAAAAACACCTTTCCAGCAAGCCAATTTCAACCATGGAAGACATCACTAAATCTGAAGATGAAGAATTTTCTGGTTCTGATGATTCCACCAGTTCCAACTACCAGACAGATGTAAAAACAGACATAGATGACCAAGACCATGAATCACTTGACCAGACTGGAAATTCTGAGCAGGATATATTTAAAAACCTTTTAATACAAGGATACCATTGTTACCAAGGGCCAAAGGTGATTGAGATACTCTGTTCTGAGCACAGAAGAACAATGTCAGCCAGCACTCTGACCCGTAAGTGCCAAGTCTGGGGTCTTTGAGAATGTGAACTCCCCAAATTTGACTGAATTTCCATCATTACCCCACCCGTTTGAGCATCACTGATATCTTCAAACTCCAAGGGGCTCAGTATTCCTGAAATTCACACTTGCCTCAAAAAAGAGACCAGAATTCAAGTCTCCATTTGCACCGTCAAACAATACCTGAAGAAGCTAGACCTGAAACTGGCTGTTAACAACATTCAGGATGGAAAAATAACCCTAGACAAAGTATACAAAGCCATTGATTATGCACCAAATTTCCTACACTATGAAAATGCTGGATACCAACAAATGAGAACAAGCCTTGTGAGAAAATACTCAATTTGCATTCCCAGGTGAGCCACTTGATATCTCTGTCTATTGAAAAGCCACTGAAGACTGAAGCTGCTTTCCCCATGCAGACAAATTGTTTACAAGGCCCTCAAACATATAGACCCAGAAGGAATGCAGGCTTGGCTCAGGCAAACCTGCAAATGTCGCATCTTCTGCACATACAGTCCCAACCACATCTGGTTTTGTGATGGCCATGACAAGTTGAAAAGATTTGGTATCACCACATATGGCTTTATAGATGCATTGTCTCATTAAATCTTAGGCATGTTTGTCCATGTCACCAACAATGATCCACATCACATTGGTGTCTACTTCCTTCAACTAACTGCAAAGACAGGTGGAATTCCTCTAAAGGTTACCACTGAGTTTGGTTTGGAGACTGGAAAAATGGGCACCTGGCAGATGTTTCTATCTGTCAACTACAGAGGTAATATCAGCATACCTGACATACTATATCAACATACCTGAAATTTCCCAAGTAGTTACAAGACAATATTACATAATTAATGTTGTTAAAATATGTAATAAGTTGTTAAAATATTAATATTTAATATTATATTACTTGTACTATACCTTATAAGAATAAACATAGTACAATTAATATAATACACATAAATCAATAAGTAAATTACATGACTAAGACAGTACTGGAACTCTAATAAACTTTAAAACCCTGATTATAAATTATTATAATAGGTCTTGCCTATTTTTGTCTTACCTCAAAAGGTTCTGTTTAGTTTTGTCAAGTTTTGTTCTGTCTACGCACATTTTGTCATATTATTTTATATTTTATTTTACTTTATTTTATTTATCATTCTAGCCGTAAAATATAACATAAAATAACTTAACTTACAAAATATGCGCCTCAAATATGCTTATAAATAATATAATTAATAATAATTAATTATTTAAACCATAAGCCCATGATTTGATCTTTATCCAATAATGAGGCGTAACCAGGAAGGAGTTAATAATTTATTATCAATCTTATTCCCATCAAATGATGTGAATTAATTAGAAGTAATTAACATCCTTAATTTGAGCGCCAACAGGAAGGAGATAATAAGTTGTTATCAACTTTATTCACATCAAAAGATGTGTATTAATTAAAAGTTAATTACCATCATTAATTTTGAGCGCATCATGGAAGGAGATAACAATTGTTTTGTTAACTTTAACAGCATCATTGATGTGTACATTACTTTAAAGTAAATTACCATCATTGATCTGTTAATATTAACCTTGGAATGATCCAAGGGATTAACTTTGCTGATCTTGATTCCAGTGCGCCTCAAAGATCCCTTAGTGAAGATATTGGGCGCTTCTGAGTGTCTTGTTAGAATATTTAAGCACCAGCTTCCTCTGGTAAATTCCCCCAAGCCTACCAGTCACCCAGAAAGCGCATTCAGCCATCAGATATTATTATAACTCTCCAACAAGACAGTTTTAAAAATTATCCCAACAGACTTAATTAGTGTTCTTGCTACTGGATCAACCCTCCACTACCAACATCACCAATTCTTGTCTGCCTGAATCCACCTGTAGTGACTTATATAAGTCTTGAAGCGCATCTGAACTACTACCACCAGTTGTTAGTTGCACTCCAACACCTATAAAGGCCCAACCACATAAGTGCTAGCCACTTACAAGCTCAAGAATATTCCGTGACTGTCTCAGCAGGAAGAATCCACGTATACTTACGGGATTTCCCTCCCTGAAAAGGTTGAGAAGAAAAGCTTTGCAAGATTTAAATACTTGAAGCTAATTATCTTTAATAATTATTAATTATAGGAATTAACCCCTACATGTACCAAATCACCACTCAATCAATCACTCATAGCACAACCAGTGCTCATAATCACTTGGTTAGTAGCATAGAGGCTGACAATTGGGGATCTGGCCTCTTTTTACCCGTGATTAATACTGACTTACCTTAAAAAATTATTTTATAAAAATAAACCATTAAAAATGGCCTTCTGCTAGGTAAATGTCTGACTCTTCTGCGTCAATCAACCCTGAAATAATAGAAGTTAAACAACAACTCCATAGAATCAGTACTACTATTTTCACCACTTTATACTGGAAGTGCATAACCATAGAAGAGGCTGTTATAATAAATACTGCCACGTACAAAGATAGTATCCTAGTTGATTTTGAAGACTCAGATCCATCTACCATCCACATAACCCATGCCATTACACGTACAAAATATACAGATTTAAATATTGAAGTATTTGGCATACCACCTTTCTGTTTTGGAGAAGCTGATTCTACGCCTACTACAGTAGAGTATTTTACAGAAGAAGGCTTTGATCAGATCCCAGAACTCACCCATACTCATTAAAAATACTATAGACCTGCATAACTAGATTATATTGGCTTGTGTTCCGTAAAAATAACCAAAAAAGTCCAAAAAACAGTGTTTCCACCCTTTAAAAAATTATTTCTGACTCATTCTCAATCTCAAAAATTCATTCATACTTGAGAAAAAATAAAAATACAGTCTGTTTGATCTAGTTTGCGCATCAATACTGAAATTTACCCGTCAAAACATCTGCTTTTAACTGCGTAAAACAGGTTTCTCATAGAAGGAGAGAAGCTACGGTAATTCTGAATAGACAGATCTTCAGGAAATCCACGATTTATACTACTAGATTTTTTCCTGGAACTTGTACATGTACCATTCCTAAGGCAACAGAGCCGGAAGGACCAAAAATTGATCTGTCCTACAGATCCTGTGTGCGTAAGTTGTAATACACAAATAAGGTTGCACCTTGCAGATCAATTTGCACTCAGGTGTAATTAAGCTCAAAATTTAGCAGATCCCTGTATTTTCAGAGATCTGCGTGTGTGTAGATCCCTACTAACTTTATTCACCTCCTCTGCGTCGCGCCGTCATAGGACCAGCCGTGCCATCATTTCCATTCTTCTACAACCTGTACACTCTGCAAATCTTAACGGATCTACAAGATTAAGACATCATTTGACGCGCCTTGACGTGACGAATCCAACGCGACCCCCACGTCACCGTAGCATCACCCTTTCCCTGACTTCTTGTGAACTGGCCTGTTTTTCTACGGATTTTGATAAAAATAAAAAATAAAAATAAAAAATACATACAATTATAAAACAAGTAAGAAAAATTAAAAATAATAAATTCACGTCAAAATACAAAAATCTGACAAAATTATCACCTTTTTCATAGCAATTACGCATAGTGGCACCAACTACACCTGTTGCTACCAACAAATTGAAAGATTTGTTCATAACCAAGCTATTTGAAGAAATCAAGATTGATCCCAAGGACCAAAAAGAAAGAGAATCTTCAGCAGATATCTCTGAAAAATCCTCTGGTAAATTATCCATAATTTCCAACAGACTAGATAATATTCTAGAACTAATAAATTCACAATTTATTCCATCCAATCTTATAAAATGGCCCCAAAATTAAGACCTAGAGGTTATAATGGACGCAGCAGACAGTCCCAGTCCCCAATTAACCCCAGAAGAGGAATTTCAACGCTGTCAGTATACTCAGATAGTGAAATTTCTGTACACAATAAAGAACAAATTACTGATTCAAATGTGCCACAAAACATTGTTCCCAGTACCAACCAAGGAGAAATTCCTCAGACACTATCTCAGATTAAAGGACAACAAACATTGGCTCAAAGATGTGCACAACAGAAGCAGCTTCAGAGCCATAAAAGCCCATCTCAGATACTGCCAGGAGGATTTCCAAGCTATGGTGAACCTTCTGGGCAAGGAGAAAACCTTGGAAAGAACCAAAGGTTGGGATCCAATGAATCTTACTGTGAATCACTTTTATCACAGAGTGGAGAGTCCTCCATGCCACAGAGGCCCTCCACGTCCCAGCTCCAGCATGGGTCAAATCAATGTTGGAAATGTACGGGATGTTTTTTTTCATATTCTCCCTCATGTCAAGGATCATTTTGGGGAAGATTTCTACTTTTCTCCTTAACCAGAACCACTTCAACAGATTCCCACAAGTGATGAGGCATCTGAAGATGAAGATTAGAATAAAAAAATTATACCACATTGTGTTGTCCAATTCCCTCCATTCCCATGTTCAATACATGGCTCTTCTTGCCCAACTCTGCCCATCCTGCCTCTCTCCCCCTTGCTTTTCCTCCCTTTCTCTTCTCTTCCTCTGTTTCTCTTTGCTTCCCCTTGCTCTTCCTCTCAAATTCCCAAACTCCACTTCACCAATCATCTAACTTCTAAATGTTATGTTGCAAGGGCTAAAAGCATGTTTCTTTTATCAGAATTTATATGAAACTAAACAACATTATTTGTGTGAGCTTCTACGCAATGGAGGAAAATAATAACTATGGCTGATTTAGGTTTATTTACCTAAAAGCAGAGAGGATGTCTGCTTCTGCACTGATATGATGAGGGTTATAGGCTCAAATGAGCTGGCAATATAGATATAGATAAAAAGTGGAATAAAGAGAGAGATAGACACAACATGAAGGAACTGGGCTATAAGGATAAACAGGAACACAGTTGGAGGCTGCCTTGGACTTGCAACACATGAAGGAGTCAAGAAGGAAGTATAAGATCATGGAAGCTCCAAGGGAGGTTTCTCATTTGCTTCAATAATATAAACAATGTCACTGCTGCCATGGGAACATACAGGTATAGTTTATAGGTGAGAGGGAGAGTCAGCAGAAATGGTAGGGGCCAAGTGAGATAGAAAACACATAATTATCCGCGGTAACAATTCAATTGCTTGGCACTGTGTGAAAAACATGCTCAACTGCCTGCAGTTGACATGCTGAAAGTCCAAAGAAGCTTGTGGTGTTACTCAAACCTTTCTCCAATATTGATTCAACCATGCTTGGATGCACAGTCACTGTGCACACTGCACAGTGACTGTGCCAAAAATCTACATCTGCAAATATGTGGAGTTTGGATGCTAGCTTGGCTGGAGCATGCTGAATGTCAACTGCAGGCAGTTGATCAAGTTTTTTTTTGAAGTGTGGAATGGTGTCGTTGTCTCTCTTGTGCAAGCCCACAAAGATAGCAAACCTGGCGGAAGCGCTGTTGCTCAATTGCAAGGTGTTGCTGCTCTTGCAGATAATATTGGTAGTTGAATTCTTGAAGGTGGTCCATGTAGTCATCAATGTTGTTGCGTTTGGAGTCCCACTCCATATTTCTTTTGAGATGAAAATTCTTTAAGGTTTTTTAGCCGGCGGGAAGTGTGAAGAGATCCAGTTTCTTTGAGGAGGAAGAAGAAGCAGGCACTCTATTTAAGTTGGGTACCAGATATAAAAGGAAGGATGGGAATCATATGAGTTTCCGATGATGCAATGGATGATGTCCATCATCACTTCCACTCACCATCCCTCAGCAAATATCTGCTCAGAGGTTGGATGGAACCATTGATATCCAATCAATGGCAACCAAAATCACTTACATTCACCATGTTAAAAACAGGTTGTGGTCGGATGTTAGATGGACCCGATGATATCCTATTGATGCTATGATATTCTATTATAGGATATCATATCATATTGATGACATCCAACTTAGTTCCATTAACCATACCACCAGTGTACCATACCTCCAAGAAAAAGACTACCAGTATGTCATGCCAACTCACTAATTCAACATAACAATTCAAAGTTGTAAAGGAATCATTGATTTCAGTAGCTAGAAAATGATATCAGAACAATATTAGGAGAAAACATCAGATAAGAGAAGACTGATTGGGGGTGCTTGAGTTGAATGGAAGAATAGTGGACATCAACTGTCTGCATGATGGTTTCTATCACTAGTATTCTTGGGAGCTCTGGAAGACAATGCTGAGTTGCATGTATGAAATTCATGTGCCTCTGGAAGTCAGTTTGGGCTCAATGTGTTGTGAGAGAAGGAAGGAAAAGCTGGATGGGAATGATGAGCTGGGGACAGCAATACATCACCTCTTCCAAAATGGGAATGAGGTGTGATGGAAGATTTTATTCTTGCATTTCCCTTTTGCCATTGTAAGTCTACTCTTTGCCAAGGTGGAGTGCCAGACACACCGGTTTACATACATGTTTTTCAATAAATAATTGAATTCTGGACTTGGAATTATTACCATCTGCCCAACACCTGATAGTAAAAACAAAACATATCAGATTGATCAAAGAGGTAACAAGTAGCAGAGAAACTTATGACTGATCCAAATCAATGATTTGGGGATCAGTCACTATGGTTCCAACACCTTGAAGGTCGCAAACCAGGATTTGTCCTTGGTATATAACATAAGACCAATGTGTAAATGCATTCATTATGTGAAGATTGTCAAGGTCTATCCCGGGTTGGTTTTGTGTCACATCAAAGTTCACATTGCTCAAATACTTGACATAATCTCCTTGAAGAGCAGCTTCAAGGAAGTAGATGTTGCATGGGGAGCAGATTTCACCCATTACGGCAACACAATGTCAAACAATTTGGAATTCCACAAAGTTATTAAGTAGCTGAAAGATAATGCAGAACCAAGCGCAAGAGATTGCTCACATGAAAACTGGTGGCTCTTTGCTTCAAAGGCTCACTAAGTAATGGACTGGTAGATCTGGCAATAACACACTTGTATTCACGAAGAAGAATGTTATATGCTTGATACATTTGAGCATCTGTGGCATGATGTGACAGAGACAGAACCTTATTTATAAACCGCTCTTTGGCCACGTAATCGGAGATCTCCTGAGTGCCATCTGCTATCTCTGTCTTGACTTTGTCTGTGTATGCCACTCGCATACTTCCTCTTCCAATGATATTCTTCTTGTCAATGAGGAGGGTGATTGGACTTTTGGTGAAGTTGAGCTTGTGGAGTGGTGAGTTGAGTTATTGGTGAAGTCCAGAACTAAGATCTTCATGATTGAAACTTATTCTTTGGCCTATTATCCAACTATTATGGCTTAAACTTATTGAAAAATTGTCCAATGGCTGTCCAAGGGACACCAATTCTGTCAATAGGCTATCCCACCACACACCGGAACAGTTCCTAAAAGAAAAAAGTGTTAGATATTGAACACACACTGTGATGTAGTATAAGGAGGATAACATACCTGCAACACCACCAAGAGCCCATGCATTTTTGGCCACACCTATGGTACTTTGGTTTTGGACAACACTGATTAGGTTGGTATTTTTAGTGGTAAATTTGGACAGATTAATTGTGCTCTAGTAGTTGATTATTTTTAAAAGAATAAAAGAATAAAAGAATAAAAGAATAAAAGAATAAAAGAATAAAAGAATAAAAGAATAAAAGAATAAAAGAATAAAAGAATAAAAGAATAAAAGAATAAAAGAATAAAAGAATAAAAGAAATAATTTTTTAATTTTCAACATTTAAGAGTACCACACTGGGGATAAAAGGAAATTGGGAGAGGGGTTGATCACGGCAGTTGATGGGAAGTTTACAGAGCCTGGTCTGTGATCCCATTGAGTTGTGAGGCCAGTGGTAGTGTGTCTGCTATGAAAGTGTGCATTGGATTTCTTAAATGGTTGTATTTGTGGCACATTACTAAGAAGGGGTGAAGATTTGGCACAGAATGGAGATATTTTTTATATTACAAAATGAGAATGGATTGGCTATACATGAGTTGAGTAAGTGTTGTGCATGGAAGAATTGATGCATGTGGGTGTTTCATATTTGCCTGTGGTGGATACTATAAACCAATGGAATTTGCAATGTATTGATTTCAACAGCTGAGAGGGAAAGATATGATATGACTTAGTTGTTGTACTAAGTCAACAGAATACCTTATGGTACACACACACCTGAGAGGGAAAGATACAATATGACTTAGTTGTCATACTAAGTCAACAAAACACCTTATGGCACACACATACCTGTGAGATAAAACTGGAAGATGAAAGAGAGAAAATAACAATGAGTAATAACAATAGAAGATGAGTTGATTGATACATTTACTTACTATGTCAGACCCTCCTATCACGCTTTTGAGGAGCATAAAGTGATAGAGAAGATCTGGCATCACTGGCCAAGAGAGAGCATCTTATATAGAAGGGAAAATAATAACAATACACAGAGAAAAAAATAACTGAAATAAAAATGAAACGATGTCATTGCTAGCACTGCTTCAATCTTGAGGTATGCCTTGATCCATGAAATGTGTTGATGTTAATGTCTTCACTGCCAATTCTCACTTGCATAAGCATGATGACTCTTTGTCAATGCTGATTCTCATTTGAAGGAGCATAACACCTTACAACAACAGATACAGGTTATGTATTTTCAAGAAAAAAAATGAATTTGCAGAAAAGGGGTGGCTCAATGGTTGTTCCTGTAGGGCTTCCATGCTCTGGCTAGTAACTTTAAAAAATCATCATAATGTATATTTTAGGTTACAACACTTGGAGACCAGCCAAACATCAACCATTGTAATGACAATATCTGGTCTTATCATCCAGTCCCCCCACCATAATAATCCCATGAAAA
>SMGU01010267.1:0-10340 GCA_004348175.1 Puccinia novopanici
AGAGAAAGAATGATGCTGTTCCTGCCATTCCACAAGAGATGCCAATGCCACCATCCAAACGCAATCAGATTGAGTTTCCCTGTCCTGGCTTGAACGACCAGTCTTGGGAGCAACCACGTGCCCAGTTCACAATCCTCAATTGCATAGAAGGCTCCCCCGGCTCTCATCATGGTGCTCCACCACGCCACAAGGTTTGCCACGACATGTTTGGAACCACTTGCGAAAAAGACCTTACTGAAAGTCAGCTCAAGTCACTCATCCAATCCCTTGAGTCTATGTTGACTTGGTACATCAAGAGGCACCACATTACTAGCGGCATATACTCCTCCAAGTGTGAACGCTTTGTTCGGTTTTATAACGGTCCTGGAAAAAAACTGAAAGTTTGCCAAGAATGCGAGAAACTGAAGCAGAATTTGTCACTCCTCAAGGCAATCAACACAAACTATGCCTCCGGTGAAAATGTCAAGTTCATCCCTAATACATTGATGAAGCGCGACCTTTTACACTCAAAGATGCTCCTACATGAAGAACTCCGAGTACTTGGCCACTCTCTTGAAAAACAGTCAAAATCCGGTGACATCGAGTTACCTCTGTAGTTGACAATCCAGGCCAAAAGAGGCTTCTTCAACAACATGGAATGTTTTGAGGGCCTAGTCAAGGCTGTAGCCACTCGGACCGAGCGTGAACTAAACGGAAAGTCAACCAATGGCTACCAGTTTGAAGCACAATTCGACAGCTTCTTGACTACAATGGCAGCAATGAGCCCAACTGCAGCAAAATATTTCCGGGACAACTTGGCAGGACGATCACTTCGTGGAATGCGGGAAGCTCGTCGAAGAGAAGGTGGCCAGCTCGAAGATGGGATAGTCATTGAAAACTTTGAACGTGTAGCTCGTTACATCTCTCAACTCGGCTATGAAGGACCTGTTGCACTCGCATCCGACCAAACTGTATGTGTCAAATCTCTCCGCTCACATAATGGAAATCTGGTTGGCGCTCAGGGAGGAGACATACCCTTTTCAAGCATGGAAGAGCTGGCCGACCTGGTAAAAAAGATTACATCAAAGGATAAGCTATGCAGTAAGGCAAGTAGACTCTCAATTTTTAAGACTTATACCATGGAACTGATTTTGATTTATAAAACTTAAAGGTGCGAGTCTACACTGTCCAAGTTCCCTTGCCAAAGCTGCCTTCGTTTGTGGTGGCTTTGGTTGCGAGTTACGATTCCGAAACTGCTGAAGATATACATGCTAGCCACTGTGCCGTCCTTGATTATTGCTTTCAAGTCAACATGCCGGTCATCTCATTAGGATCCGATGGAGCAGCTACCGAGGTTTCAGCCCTCCACCTTCTTAGAGGATCGACCAATCAGTTCCTTTGCTTCAACAAGGCAGATTGCAATGTGTCTGTTCAAGTTCCCCTTATCGGCCCCCAATTACGCCCAGTTGTTTGTGTTCAAGACCCAAAGCATGCACGTAAAACGGCAGCTAATCAGCTTCTCTCAGGTGCCCGGTTAATGGCGTTTGGACGTTTCTACCTCAACATATCTCACCTTGCTTCACTCCTTGACAATTCAAATTCTCCTCTTTATGTCAAGGATGTTCTCAATTGCGACAAGCAAGACGATGGCCGAGCCTATCGAACTTTCAATGCCGACACACTGAACAGTGCACTTTCATCTCCCAAGTGTACCGGGCTAGCCATATATCTCTTCCTTCTCGGTGAGCTAAGTGACTCTTGGCTCAGTCATTCAATGTGTCATCTAGACCGAATCCGATCAGCGTGGACCACCGTTTTCTTTTTGCGAATTTGGCATAAATCACTACAAGATTCCAATTCCCCCCTCATGTCCATCAACAAGAACAGTGTATCTCATCAAAGCTATCAGATATTCGACTTTTGGGTAATTCCCTACTCGGATTGATCATTTCCCATCGCCAGTATTATCCGCAAGTTCCTCTCCTCCCTTGGAAACATGGGACCGAAGCCTGTGAACATATTTTTGGCTGGATGCGAGTGATTATGCCAAACTTTACGGTCCTTGATGCTCGGCAGATGCTTCCCAAGGTCTTCGCAGTGGTTAGAAATGTCATGAGTGGTCACTTGAAAGCATCCAAGAGCGAACATATCCGTTCAGGCAAGTCATGTTGGTTTCTTTTTTTAGTGTAGGTTATCTAATACTCATAATGCATTGACAATAGGCTACAAGTACAATTACGAAAACGAATCAACTTTGGACAACTACAGACACCTTTCCGAGTTTCCTACAAACCTCGAGATAACCCGAGAACTCTCAATAGCTGAATCTCAAGCTCTTAAGCTAGCTTCCTTTGTTGGTATTGAGGGTCATGTTGCTCTTCAGCCTCAATTAACCTCAATATTGAGTCTACTGAAGAAACCGAAGGTATGTTCTCTTTCTTCAAACATTGATTGGCAAAAACTCAGTTAGTCTGACCGTCCAAATCTCAACTTCAGGTGTATCGGTAAGCGAATCCGCTCAATGGGACTATGCTTACAGCTGTGTACCTGGAGAAACACCTCTGAGCGATGTGATGCACCACGCCGCTGTTAGTGCTAAGGAATCCAACATAGTCGAGCTGGAAATTGGAGAGATAAATGTTGAAACCGAAGTTCAAACACTCTCAGGCCATGCTCGCATTTCAATTCAAAATCTTCTCAACCCATCAACACCTTCACCTGCAAAATCTTCTGATACCCCTCTAGTGGTTGATCGGCCTGTCCTGGATATTATTACACTCGATCTCGATGGTGCTCCTACTTTGAATCACAAACTCATGACCTCTCTGCGGCACGAACACGATACCGCCAATTCAAAAACTCATTCCGGGAATGAGAAAAGGAAGAAACTAGCCCCTCAAGCTTTGGATGATCTTCTTTAGTCACATCAACCGGACGACCAAAAGCCAGCGAATGCAGCAAGCTTGTTGCCCTCATAATCAAAGAGTCTATCACTAACCAGACAAGCCTCTCAAGAATGCACAGATGGAATATCAATGTTAAGATTGATTTCACTGAAGTTCGCAACACTTCCACTAACTTCGGAGTCAACATTGCACTCCTATCAACTCGTGGTTCAATTTCACAAGAAAACAAGTTGACCTATGGAAAATTTGCTGTTGTAATAAAGGATCATGTGAGAGCGAAATCATTCTACATCCACAAGATCCTGAAGCTAACTTTTTCTTCTTCTTTTAGAAGCTTTACATAGGAAAGATCCTCGCAATCTATGAGATGGTGGCTGATAAGCACCGCTGGGTTACTAAAGCAATCAGCCGAGATAAGCTGTCTTATGTCTCGGTTCAATTATACCTGTATAATGCCCATGTCCCTATTGCGACCGGCTTTTATCCTACGTCGCCCCAAGCCAGAATCTTCGTCCACCTGGAGAACGTTCATATCCACTATCTCTTTCCAGTCACACCAGGTTTAAACATTACTGAAGTCCAAAACTGTATCTCGATTCCACAGGCCTTGCAGCCACTGCTCAATTACATGGCCACAAGCGAGTACATCTCTGCTTGGGAGAAAGAGTTACACAAACAGATAAAATCAAACAAGTCGAAGAAGTGAACGTTTTTCCTTTGTTTACAACCTTACAACCCCACTCAACCTTTTCTTTACATTCCCTCTGTTCTAATGCTGGCTCAATTCTCTGTTTGTGAATCCCTACAGAGGAGCGTTTGAAATTGAAATTATTTTGTTAGATTTCTTACTCAAGCGTCTCCACCCCCCCCCCCCTCGGTAGGAGGGTACTCATGAGAAAAGAATTCCTCCATTACGAGTGAAGGCGACCTACTCATGAAACCGGTATACTTCTGCAATTACGGGGTATACTTTTAGCCAAAACGGGGTTTTTTCATTACCCACCTCTACCGGAGGTTTCCGGGGTCCTACTGCTACACATGGTTTTCTCTAACATTATTTTGCCACAATAAGTAAATAAATTTTTGTGTTAGCTCTTTGGTATTTTTTCAGATGATCAAACTGTGCCAAACTGAGCATTCTCAGCTAAAAAAAAAAGTGCCAAACGGAGCAAAAATCATTAGAGAATGGCTTGCTGAGTTTTTGCTTTGTGGGCTGGAAGGCCTGACAGGCCCAAGCCAGGCCTGCCCCAAAGCACATTGGGCCAGCATTAAAGGGGTGTTCAGGAAGATATCATGATCTCCAATGCTGGATCAATGTGTATTTGGGGCAGGCCCATCCCTGCCGGGCCTGAAAGGCCCGCAAACCTAATACTCAGAAAAACATTCTCCCATGATTCTTGCTCAGTTTGGCACTTTTTTTTTTTTGGCTTAGGATGCTCATTTTGGCACAGTTTGATCAACTTTTGAAAAAGTACCAAATCCCCCTGCCAATTTTTGAAATTCCCCTTGGGAAAAATTTCAAAAGTTTGTAGTGTATATAGAGGGAGGTCTTTCAAACAACCCATATCAGTTTAGATACTTCATAAATATTTGAAATATCACCTCTCCTATTTCCCCTTACAGGACTGCCATTCATCCCAAAGTGAGATCTCACAATGCATCACATGCAGATGTTTGAGAGGTAGCCATCCAAGGTGACCAGGGGAAAAATTGAGATGCAGAATCTGTGTCTCAAATAAGTGGAATGTCTTCTTGCCTGTTTGATTTTCAAAACAAAAAAAGTGATTGGAAAAATAGAAAAATCAAATATTGTGTTTTCCAAAAAGCTTGGAACAAGCGAGTTTTTTTATTTTTGTCAAGTATGTATTATTATTATTATTATTGGTTTTATCTGTTAAGTTGTGAAATAATGCAAACATGATTATATCTTCCTCTGCAGATGGCCTCTGCAGGTTGGCCAGGTTCAAGCAGGATTTTGGAGGAACTGATTTCAAAATTGAAGCCAACACCAGAAGTTGGCTGCATCAGTCCTTCAGTTTTGTTGGAAGGATCACTTCCACCAGCAACAATGGATGGCAAGGACAAATCAGGGCCACAGCCAGGTTGCTAAACCACTTCAAAAGGCCATGAGATATTTATGGCAGAAAAAATTGAAACTTTATGGCATAAAACATGTAAATTCATAAGACAGACAAAAAAACCAGAAAAATTGTCCAAGTTGTTTGAGAAACACAATAAAAGTATTTTTTGTTCAATCTTCAAAATGTACAGTGTACTGACAAGAGTTAAGGGCACAACTCTTTTCATTGCACAAGTTCAACCACCAAAGTTAAAATCACAATTTCTGGTGAATCAATCCAAAAAGAGTTTCAAATAATGATTATGAAGAAATATTTTGGAAAAAATAAAAAAATAAATTTGTGAATTTTTTTTAATTTTTTGCTGATTTTCAAAAATGCTTAATATGCATTTGAAGCACCTAGAAAATCAGAGAGTATAGCCTGGAATGCGATAAGAATGATAATAAATGAAAATTTTTGAACAAAATAGCAAAGCAAATTTAGTGTCCATAGAAACTGGCCTGAAAATTGAATTAGATTTGATTTCAGTGCAAAATTTATTTTAATTCCAATTTTTGGCCCTATTTTGCTGGTCACTCAAGTTGCCTTGCTATTTTGGTTCAAAAATTTTTCATTTATTATCATTCTTATCACATTCCAGGCTGTAATCTCTGAGTTTTCTAGGTGCTTCAAATGCATATTAAACATTTTTGAAAATCAGCAAGAAATTAAAAAAATCACAAATTTTATTTTTTTATTTTTCCAAAATTTTCTTCATAATCATTATTTGAAACCCTTTTTGGATTGATTCACCGGAAATTGTGATTTTAACTTTTGTGGTGGAACTTGTGGAATGAAAAGTGTTGCACCCTTAACTCCTGTCCGGGCACTGTACAAGTACTACAATGTGTTTAGGTTCAACCAGAATTAATCCAAGCTGCATTAATTGCAAGCAGAACACATTATCTTACAGGGAGAATAGTTTATCTATCCTTGGATCATCCTTATCTCAGGATACCTTATCAGGCTTGTACACAAAAAGATACAGGGTTTGCTGAGGGACCTTGGGCAAGCTTCTGGCAGACACAAGATGTTTTGGTTTGTGTGTGTGGGTCCTTTCAAGGAAGAGAGGAATGTTAGAGGTCATCTTATGTGCAGATATAATATAGATGCAATTCATCTCATCATATCCAACAGCCAGGACAACACTTTGGTGAAACAACTCTTGGTCAGGATCCAGGGTCATTATTATAAATTTGATATATTGCATTTCTCAAAATCCTTGCTCATTTTTTTTTTTGCATGGATTATGGATTTAGAACCAAATATGTATATTTTCCATTGGTTTTCTCAAGGGTCTCATGTCCTTGAAGTTTTTGCTGCCCTTTCCAGCTACCAAAAGTGTCATTCCAGTAGTGTCATGCACCATGCCAAAAGTGAGGGGAATACATGTCAGGTGACATGCAGATAACTTAATAAAGTAATTCAGGACAGAAACTCAGTAATATTTGATTCTACTCCCTGATAAGGACAAAGGGGCCATTGTTACCATTATGGAATATCACAATATTAATTCTGGAGTTTCAATAGATGTTACTGAATGTCGCCTGACATGCATTACCCTCACTTTTGGCATGGTGATGGGTGAGTGTATGTGGACTGGGGGTGCCACCTGAGTTCCAGAGTGATAATGGGGTGCTGATTCCAAATATGATGTCAATTTCACTAGGAAACTCCTCAAACACAACCTACTAGAAAGGCTGATTCATGAGAGAGAATTTTATTTCCAGAAAAAACCAATCAATTCCAAAAAAAAAAAAAAACCTTGATTGAGAATAATTAAAAAAGCAATCAGTCCAAGATTTTTGAGAGATAAAATAGCATCAACCCCAATACACCAATGATTGAACTGGTGGGAATTCCTCATTCTCCTTCCTATGAACTCAAGCCCCCTCTTGTGCATCCTCTTTATCCTTGGGAGAAATATGCTATTGGTGCAGGATTGAGCACACCTTCTTTTTTCCTGTTGAATGTAGATTGGTTGTGTGTTTTTATTCTACTCAGTTGTTTATTTTAATTATTGGACTGATCAGCCCTCAGCAACAAGATACTGAAAACACCAGTCCAGGATAGCCTAATATATCTTTCCTAAAAGATGGGAGTTATTCTGTTAGCTTTTAGTAAATATATGTAAACTCTACTGGAACAAGTACAAAAATGGGCTTGCTAAGCTTCCCTAAAGCACCTGTTAGTGGGAAAACACCTCTAAAAGTGCTTTAATGTGTAAGCTTCATGGACTCACCTCACTAATTCTAGAGCATCTTCAGAAATGTTCACCAACTTCTAGGCTACACATTCTTATTAAAAACACACAGTTGTGCAATGTTGCCCCTGATAAGGAAACAAAGCCACATTTAATGTGGTCCCTATTGGACCTCATTTCTGATTATCATGATGAAATGCAAGATGGTTTCAGATGATTGATGTCTTTTTTTGCTTCATTTATTTTCCAGTTGAGCCAGTATTTTAAGAACCAATGATTTTCATTTTGTCAGCCTTAGAGATACTCCAGAGTATCCAAAAGTCTGCAGAATGGTTCATATCTTCTTTATTAATGAGAAATCCTGTAATATGATTTCATAAATGGACTTTTCAGATAATTTTAACTAGGGTAGCCCACTGGGCCTAACCCTAAATTCCTACTCCTTCTGGTATTTTGGTAATTCTCAAAGTACCACACACCAGGGGACCATTTGTGGCACTTGCCTGGCATGTGCCATCGCAGAGGTGTTTCCATAGGTTAGGTTGTAAGGGTGTTGGAATTGCTTGTATCAGGCTTGTATGTATAACTTGAATTGAATTGGAAGTGTTCTGGAAGTGATTGGTGTGTTTTATGGGATCCTTTTACAACTTATGCTGAACTGAAGGTGATACATCCTGGAACATTATCATGTCAATTTCTTTCAGATCACTAAGTGGCAGATACATTACAACACAGCATAAAAATATAATAGAGAAAAAGAATTATAGAACAATAAAGATATCCAATTATAGTGGAGGACTTCCCGTCGGTCTGGAATGCTTAATTTAGATGGGCTAAATCTAAATTCCAAACTTTGTTTGGTGGTGGGAACCTGACTCTTGTCAATTTTCATCACCAAACAAAGTTTGGAATTTAGAAATAGAAGCTCCAGATTAAGCAATCTGGGCAACAGGAAGTCCTACAGTATACATTTAAATAATACTAATTACCTCAAACACCAGTGTATAGGTTGCAACAAAAATCATATCTCAAAAAAATATTTATAAGAGTGAAGAAAATAGATTCAAAAATATGTCAGTCTTTAGTATGAGTCACATTTTTTATTTTTCATTTTTGCTTCTTTCCATTTTTATTTTTATTTATTTATTTATTTATTTATTTATTATTTATTTATTTTTGCATTTATTTATTTTTATTTTTCATTCATCCTCATTTTTCTGCTATTGTGGATTTTGGTGTGGTAGGTGATTTTGAACACCAACAGTCATCTTATTGGTATAGTGGGACCTAAAATGCCATATTTCTGACTTTCAATTGGGTCCACTGGGCTTTATGAACCTTAGATCTCAGCTGAATCCAATTACACCCAGTTGACCATATTTGACCTCAGACAAGTCAAATTTCTAGTCCTGCTATATAGTATATCACTGAAGACCTTGATGATGACCATAAACCATGGTCTTACAAATTCATATGTCAGTTTTTCTTCTCCTCTCTCTCCACCTCTTCACATATATCCAAAGTTCATCTGGAGGCTAGTACTGTGGTGCAAGCATCATTTGCTCCGGGTCAGCCTCCTTTTTTTTTTTGAACAGCCCCATTTTTTTTTCTTTTTTTTTTTTTTTTTTTTCTTTTTTTTTTTCAATTGATGTCCACCGTCTTGTACGGCCGTACAAGACGGTGGACATGTACATCAAAATACCACCTTCTACCTTTTTTCTTTTTTTTTTTTCAATCAATGTCCACCGTCTTGTACGGCCGTACAAGACGGTGGACATGTACTTCAGAATACCAGCCTTCTACCTTTTTTTTTTTGCCAATCAATGACCCCTTGTTGTACGCGCATACATTAAGGGACATGTATCCAGGCCTGTCAAAATACAAGCCTTCTACCATTTTTTTTTGCCAATGAATGACCCCTTGTTGTACGCGCATACATTAAGGGGACATGTATCCAGGCCTGTCAAAATACAAGCCTTCTACCATTTTTTTTTTTTTTTAAATATCATCCCTCACAAATACCAGTGCAATCACTAAGTCATGTGAGCATCTTATTTTATATTCCAATCATTGTCCTCACAAATTCACTTTTCTAAATTCATCAATGCCTCTGCCAATGTTTTAGAATACATTTGAGTTGTAATTCCAGATTATATTTTAATACAAAGCTCTGAATTTTGGGAGTCATGTGCTATTAAATTTTCAATTTGGGCAAGATTGAATATGAACCCTCTAAGCTGGTAAACCATACGGTATTTTGTCACCAAAAAAGATTAGGTCTTCATGGATGCTTGGAAATTGGTCTGAAGTGCTTCTGACTAAATTGTGATTGAACAGATTGCAACAGAAATCAGAAGTTCTCCAATCCTTTAATTTGTCAATCACTCAAGATATCTGAACTGATGTGTTGGAGACATCCAAACATGAATTTTACTACGTCCTCTTCAAAGAAATGCTGCCCAACATGATTAATAAAAGGAGGTTGGAGTAGGGAATTAAAATGGTATAGTAAGTTGTGCAACTGCAGGGTACATCAGATGTGGAGGAATGAAGGTGTAGAAGTTTTCAAGAATCACAAAGGGTGAGAAGTGAAATTTGGAACTGAGTTTTATTCATCATCTTTTTGAAGGCATTTAAGATCACTCATCATATCATTTTTTAATTATTCTTACAGAGTTAGGTATCATACTTTCCTCAGGAATTATTTGAGTCCAGTCATATTTATGTCATGCAAGATTTTTCTTTTTTACTCAACATCTAGAAACCAAAACAATTGATTTTCATATTATTGTAAAACCAGATAATATCCTGAAATTCTGTGTGCTAGTAGAGTAATATTATGTGCTCATCATTAGATTTTTCTTTGAAAAAATTTAGTTTTATAAATTGGGGTTACTATGAGAATCAATTCTGTTTAATCCCAACATCAAAAAATGATCCATTTGTATAAGGGCAGAATAAATCCTGGGTGTATTGATGCAGTTCTACAAAATTTAAATTTTTCTGTATTATACTCTGTGGATAATATCCAAAATATTTGGTGATTTTAGCCCACATTATATTTCTCATATCCAACTTTGAATTTTGTAAAAATATGACTGAATAAATCTCAGGGAACTGTAGGATAGAGTA
>SMGU01010272.1:0-20778 GCA_004348175.1 Puccinia novopanici
TTTTTTCTTTTTTTCTTTTTTTCTTTTTTTCTTTTTTTCTTTTTTTCTTTTTTTCTTTTTTTGTTTTTTTCTTTTTTTATTTTTTTCTTTTTTTATTTTTTTCTTTTTTTCTTTTTTTCTTTTTTTCTTTTTTTCTTTTTTTTTTTTTTTCTTTTTTTCTTTTTTTCTTTTTTTCTTTTTTCTTTTTTACTTCCAAAGCCTATATTCAATATGTTTTTCAATTTCTTTATGACCTTCTCCTGGACCCACAAGTTGGTCACCTTGTAACTAGTCTTCATAAACTTGACTAGACTCACTCAAATTGACAAGCATCAGTTCTTGACCAGAATGTTCCTGTTGATGGCAAGCCCCAACAAGAAGCACTCCTAGCTTAGGCACTTAAGCCCCTGAGTATGACTTGATAGGTTCTTTTGCAGATTTTGCCTGATATAATTTCTATATACAACATCTCCTCCCTCTACACTGCTGTTATTTCATTAATCATCCAGAATCTTCAATCTGGAACTTGAAATTCTGAATTCCAAAGTTTGTTTTCTGAAATAATCAATAACAGTCAGGATTCCACAACTAAAAAAACTTTGGAATTTGGATTTTGCCTGTCTAAATTAACCCATTTGGACTGACTGGAAGTCCTTTATTTAAACACACTGTACTTTCAAAAAAAGTAAACCAAAGGACTTCTCACCCCCCAGATTCCTTAATATGAAACTTATTCCAAACATTGTAATTTGGTGGTTAAGATTGATTACTGTCAGGCTCCCATGACCATCAAGCAAAGTTTAGAATTTAGATTGAGCCTGTCTAGATTAAGCAGTCAAGACAGACAGTAAGTCCTCTACTGAATGAACAACAACAAAGCTTAAAAAGTTTGCTTAAATAATTTGTGATCTAGGTAAATTTCAGAAGTTTTTTTTTTTTTAAAAAAAAAGTCTATTTTTACATGGTAATTAAGATCAGGTTGGTCGCGATTTCCACAGATTGACGTTCTCCTGACAAGCTGCCTCTTGTTTTGGCATGACTCAAGGAAGACTAAATAGATTTTAACCCAAAAGAAAAGTGCCACTAACACTATGATTCCACACCGGTTCATACTCGACACCTGTTTTACTAACTGGTCATAAATTTTTCTACTTTTCACAATATGGTCAGGGCTGGTGGTTACATCACCTGATGGGGTCTGTGTGTGTATCACTAAATCTATAGCAAATTGGTCAAGCAGCTAATCAAACGCGAGTAAAAGACAAACGTAAAACCTTACACACTTCTTGGTCCCGTTTTTCAATAAATGTCTCCGCCTATGACGCCGACATCCTTGCTATGACATCGAGATCCTGATTTCTTCAACGTGTTCCTCCACCGCAATTTCCACATGACGAATGACCTGCACACCCGCCCCTTTCTTTGACCGTGCTGATGCACGTTTCGCCGTTGGGAAAGGTGTCGACGGTAAGGCAGGATCAAACGAGTCCGACTGAAAACTTTTATTGCCGTCAATATAGTCCAAGGAAGCCACACAGGAGTCTTCTTCCTTCTGCGTTAAGAAGTACGAAGGCTCCTGGAAACTGCAGACTTAACGGAGCAAAATTTAAATTTGGACACACTGTGAGTCTGTAAGCTGTGTGGATTGAAGATTGAAAAGGAAAAGCTCAAAACTAACAAAAAGACAGCAGGTAGATCCTGGAGAGCATACCGTTCAGGACAAAACTGGTAGTCTGGCAGGCTATTTCAGCTTTGGGTGAGAAGTTTGGTATAATGTGAGGCACTGTTATCGTATTGCAACCGAATTTCTCTACGTCAATTGGTGGTTTCACTTATTTAAGTTTTAAGCCCCAAAGAAACAAATGATGTACGTATTGTTGATATGAGAGACAGCAGGGCCGCGAGATAAGTCAATACGAACGTGCTGTTGGAAGAAGCAACAAGTCAGTAGGTCTGCAAGTCGCGAATATTCCTAGACAAAAAAAAACCGGCAACACTTTATCAAGCATCGTACAGCCGACGAACTCACTTCACGATGACAGCTAACAGTCTACTGAGAGTAGTCTTCATAGATTTGTGTTTTACAAAACCCCGACCGTGATGCAAAACCCTGACCATCGCGAAGGCTATGGCCCCATCTGTAAGTCCATTGCATCCGAGCCAAAGCACGTAAAACAATAGCAATCGACCGCGAAGGACAAGTGGGGTTGCCGAATGGAAACCACCTCGCTGAAAATCCATGAAAAACTCAAAGGAAGTTCCCAAACCGCCTGCACAAGCTCCCATGTACATGAGGCCAAGCGGAATAATCCATTTCATGGAAAAGGCGGAAGTGGCATATGCAAGAACAAAGAAATGGTACCTAAATGTGCGGCCCCCGTACGATAGACACACAGTCAGTAAGATATTGGGGTTTCAAGCGAATAAAACCAAGTCAAAATTCTCACTGGACCACCAATATTATGCCTACAGCTAAGCATACCTGCAAAGCCTCGTATAGGAAATAGGAATATGCTTCGCCGCTGGCATAGTATTGAAAAGAGTGAAAGATGCTCTACTCGGAGATGATTGTACCTCGTCAGGGTGATCGGTCACTTGTGCTGAGAGAACCTAGTAAACATTTTGAATCGACTAACCCATAGGTCTACCACAAGTTGAGCTAAATGAAGTATTATACCTATTGTTCCCAAGCGAAAGGATAATCGCGATTGGCGGGAAGCTTGTCGACAGGAAAATTTCGCGTATTGAAGAATGACCATTCCGCTGATGAAATGCATCAGAGGCTTGCAAGTCAAAGAGAAAAAAATGAACAAAAACCCCCGAGCAGTCATACTTGAGTTTCAGGGATGGATCAATCAGAAATGATAAGCAATACTCCTCACGACAAATAAGGCTGCTGCACGAGCACCGTCTAGCACCTGCGGGCCGAACTTCTCAGAAATTATCGACGTCTTCATGAGCTGAATATGGTTATCTTTGTATATTGATTAGGCGATGAAAATTCTGAGGCCGCCAAAAAGCAGTTCCTCTTTGCAAGCAGAGGTGGGGGAAAAGAATGTTTTGCTCATGGGCTAGTCATATTTTCAGGAACCCTGCAAATTCACGAAGATCAGTACATTTCCCATCCTTTTCTCCTGTTTCTGGTTCCCGAGGTTTTCCACTTCGAGGCACCTGTTGCATCTGCTGCTTTTGACCATCCTCAAGCTACCACGGCTCCTGCGGCGCTTCATCCGCGCTTGAGTCGTCGGCTGGATTGCTTCCGATGTTCAAAATTGCACCGCCAAGCCAGTCCAGCGGTGCTTGAACACGTTTTGGTATCATTGACTCGCCCGTGGCCCTGTGCTAGCTGACGCTCGACCATCTGTTGTTTTGAGGACACCCTAAATGGTGGATCGACCGTTGGCGATCCACCGCGGTCTTCCCTGCGTCCGCCTCGAAGCTGCTATTGGACGCTCGGTTGGGATCTCCCATCACACAATTGCGCGCAAGTCTCGATCCCGCCTGCTTGTCCAACGCGATGTTAAATGCTCTATGCTGCTCCAGTTCATGGCGATTCCTCTGTGGGCACGAGATTCAGATGCAGAAAACATCCCCGCGGGCTGTTCTGATACCGTGTTTATCTTCGCCTTCCAATTATGCTTTGCCGTACTCCTTGAAAGTACAATACAAAGAACCATGATCGATGATTGCTTTGCTAGTTGAACTGGACGGCCGTGCGCTATATCCTGCTAACTTTACAAGGCGGCTTATAGTTATCTTTACGCACCCTGTGAAGCCTTCGGAAGAATATTGACTGAATCGCTGTACATCGATTCTGAGCTTCATTGGTGACTGCATTTGAAGACTTTCCACCTATTATAATATTGAAAAACATAATAGAGCATGCAATGTGTATTAGAATTGATAGCCTTTATTTATTTATTATTTATTTTTGAAAGAATGAAAAGGTCTGCTTTTGATCTTTTCTGGAAGTTACAAGCCCAGAAGATAGGATTTGGAATAGTGTGGAAGATGTTTTTTTTTTTAAAAAAAAAAGGAAAAAAATGTACAGAGAGGAGCCACAGTTTTCCTAGCATATCCCGGCAAGTGCGCTCACTGACCAAATATATGGCACCAGCAAAGAATCCCCTATGGGTTCAGACTCAGTGAAGGACCGGAAGACTTTCCTTCACCTAGAAAGCTTAATTTAGATGTGCTAAGTCTAAATTTCAAACTTTGTTTCATGAAAATGATGACAGAGGAGTTCCCATAACCAAACAAATTTTACACCACAAAAAATAGTGTGTTGCTTGCTAGCAAGCAACATCCAGGAGCTCAGACCACAACCATGTCCAAGGTCCTTGCAAAAGGGCACTGCGCAGTGACTGTGAACAAGGGGATGTGCTCAAGAATGGGAGAAGCATCCACCAGAGATTCCTTGATGTCAGTTGCTAGCAACCAACATATGGGCACTCATGGTGTTAGAAGTTAGATTCAGCTCGTCTAAATTAAGCAATCTAGACCAACGGCAAGCCTTCCAGTACTAACACCCCTGGTGAAGAACTCATGAGATTTTTTTATTCAATGCTAAACACAGCATAAATACCACCATTTTTTTTTTTTGTCTTTTTTCACCTCACATGATGAGGTGGGTGTATGTTATTGATGGTGCTCAACCCTGCTAAAAGAGAAACTTCATTACTTTTTGCTGGGTTTCCCACTTCATATAAGTTCAACTCAAAATTCTGAATTTTGTAAAAAAAAAAAAATAGTGATACAAAAAAAAAAGTGCTTCCATGTCTCTCATGATATTACAAGGAAGACTGATAGCACAATTCACCCAGGTTATAAATCAGAAAAATTGGAATAAATTTTAACCCAGTTCTCCAGCCAGTTTTGGGGGACATACTTACTGCTTGACAAAAATCAGCAAGGTTAAACCTTCTCCATGTGAACTCATATCCTAATGAATGGAGCTTCTCCTAGTTGAAGTGTATAGCACTTGAAATAGATAACACCAGGTGACTTTGCTTGGCTCTTGTACTAACCTAAAACAAGTTTTGGCTGGTTGGAGCCTGAAGCCTGTGTAGTACTAGTGGCAGCGCAGTTGCCCTCTCACAGGGTGGGACTTATGCATAAAGTCTGCGATCTTGTGGAGACAGGAAATAATTTTGGCTGGTGGAAGTTTCTTTAAGCTTACCTGATATTCCCCTAACCAGCTGCAGAGATGCCTCAGAGCCAGATCAATTTTTATGGCTTTCGCCCATCACCGCCCATTTAATTTTGTGGACAAGAAGCGAGTGCGGTTTGTATGACCGACGCACATGCTAGGCCACAGCCGACGACAAAGCCGCAGAAGACAAGAAGATTACATTCCTCCACAAGACCGAAGAGCCAGAAAAAGGTAGACCAAGCAAGCAAGAGAATAAATCAATTACGTGGCGGTAGGAGGAGGAGGAGGAGGAGGAGAGGAAAGCGTGCAGATTTTGATGCTCGGGTCTCGGTCTAGTCCCGCGACTGCAACGATAGATGGGTCGGTGGGGTGGATCGAAATGGCGATAATTGATTCTACAGAATGTTTTTTTTTTAAAAAAATAAAAATAAAAACTCAGTGTCAACTTGCAAGGAGCTTCTCGGTGGGGGGTTTCGTTTCATGTGAGGGAGGCTACCTTGATGGGATTTATTTTTGGAGAGAAGTTCACGCGATTGCAAGTCCCATATGCACACACAGCCGTCCTCGCTGCCCATCACCACCAAGTCTCTACTGCACGTCTTGTCCGGCTCGTGTTGAGTAGTGGTGGGGAGAGTGAGGACCCTAGCAGGTATAGAGTACCTACCCACGATCAAAGGATCAAGGTCAGTCAACTAGATGGACCTCGATCATAAATAAGAAGAACCAACTTGACGTTGGAATGGCCGGTATAGGATTTCACAACGGTGCCTTCCTTCGACCTATAGTCCCAAATTCTCACCGTCGAATCGAGTGAACAGGTTATTAGATAGCGCGAATTAGGCGTGAACGTGATGAATGTGCTGTGGAAGAATTTGTACGGTTGTGAGGAAACGGTCAACTGGAAATTAGGGACATGTGGAAATGTACTTACACGGGGGCATTCGTCTCTTGAGCCACGACCATCGTCTTGAGACATTGGCCACTGGTGGTATCCCACATGCGACTGTACAGCGGGAGAAGAAGGGTTAATGGAACCTTTCAAAAGCCAATAAAAAGGAACAAAAAGGGGAGGCTGACATTAAGCCATCGAAGCTGCCACTGACGATGACGGAGCCGTCGCGACTGAAGTCCAAGCAGCTGACGACCTCGCTATGGCCGGGAAGGGTGCGGAGGAGTTTGCCGGCGAGGAAGTCCCAAACCTTGACGGTTTCGTCGAAGCTGCCAGAGATGAGGAGGGTACCGATGGGGTTGAATCTGACGCAGTAGACGCAATGGGAATGGCCGGCCAACTTGCGAATAGGCGCGGTGGTAGATGCAGACGTCGACCGAGAGGAGTAGGCGGGCGCCCACACATGCATGGTGTGGTCGTCGCTCGCGCTGACCAGGTACTCCGAGTCCGGCGACCACACTATGTCGTTGATCCCCTCTTGTCGCTCCCCATCCGTTTCGTCGACTAGCTTGGCCATGAACTCCACGTGCGGCAGTGCATCCTTCTGCGGCGGTAAAATCACGTGCCATATCATGATTGCACCGTCTGCACTCGCGCTGGCGAGCTTGGTCCCGTCTGGCGAGAACGAGATGCTGGAAACCGATCTGGTATGGCCCTTCAAGCCATGTGTGACTCTGGTGGAAATCTTGCCTAAATCTGATAAAGAAGGTTGTGCTCCTGCGCCTGGCGCGTGTTCCACGCAGTCCTCCTCCTTCTCTTGCTGCTGCCGGACGTCAAGGTTTCCTTGATGTTGCTGCGCGTCTTGATGCTGGGTCGTCGTTGTTGTGGGGTCTGCGGTGGAATCATCCTGAGTGTTGGTGGGATGTGAGTCGGTCATCTCGTTTCTTTCAGGCGGGCCGCCCGTACAATCGTCATCCTTCTGGAGTACTCTGACGCCAAAATGTTTCTTTGAAGGTTCACTTTCGCGAGATTATTCAAAAACAAAAAAGAGTCTCGTTAGAAATGTGGTGCAGGGCGGAATGACGAGGGTGGGACGTCTGGCGAAAACGGAAAAAGTGCAGGAAAGGCACCAGGCGACCCAGTCCAGACGTCGAACAGGCAATTTTGCAAATCCAATACGACCGGTAGACCTTCTCCTGTGGCAAAAGGGGGGTCCACAACAAGGGTTCAAACTTGAAGGCAGCATTGGCGAGGCGTGCGTCAAGATTAACCAACCAACTGCCAATATCACTCTATCATCCTCAACATTATTTCCACAGCAACCTTCCACTTTGATAACAATTCGACCGACAAAAGAAGTCGAGAAAATGCGCAACATAAGTGCCTCGTGCCGGAAAGAGATCAAGGAAAAGATGCGCAACATGAGTTCTTCGCGTCGGAAAGAGATCAAGGAATTGATGAAATTGCTAGAACTAGTGAATCGGGAGGAGATGGAGAGGCAGATGGATGCGGCGATGGGCCTCCCGACGATCCCGACGTTCGGCCAGATGATGTTCCCGAACAATCCGTCCCGCCAGTTGATGACCGACATGTTGTTCGACGACGCCGCCGACATCGAGCTGATGATCCTCGCTTTACTCAACGCCGATGACTGAGCGGGTCCCGCCTGATGAGTACATCATGACCTATCGGCACTCTTGTTCCCCATCTCATGCATCAAGACGACTAAGTTTTAGACGCTTGACAGGTACCTAGGATGATCGACAACCACCTTAACATGGCGTCGCTGGGCTCCTTAAGCTCATCTGCATGTATTGCCCCCATAATACATCCCGACAAAAAGCAGCAATCAACCTCAACCTCTAGTTTCCCATCAATCGGCGCCGAGTATTTTTAATATTGGTTCCTGAATAAGAGTCTCAGACACGGTGAAGAAGGAAACAGAAACGAACCAAGTACAGAAGAAGCCATGCAATCGCCCACATTCGCGCCCCATTAATGCGCTGAGTCAGAGATCGGTTGTAGTATGTAGTGGTGAGACCCCCTGATCCGCAACGAGTCACTGTTGAGCACATATGCTCGGGCTATTTCGCAGGTGCACATGCTCGGCAAGCAGGTTACACACCACCAGCTTTCCGAATGGATAAGTAGGACTGCGCGTCGAGCAGGCTCGGCATCACTTTGCCGAGCCGGGGCCAAACACAACCCCGTCTTGGCAAGCTGTCTGCCCGGTCGACAGGCCCACCACTTGTGGTTTTGAGCCGGTACACGCCCTTACTGTGGACGCGCACTCTCTGGTCGCCGAACTGAGCCACACCTGCTCCTCCCAACAGCTTGCTCGGGGTCCTATGCATGCAGAGCGTCACTTGAGCTCGGCCATCCGCGAACCAGCCTCCCCCACATCACCCTGCAAAAGTACTCCTCCAAACCTTGCCCCGCTCTTGCATGCCAAACATGCGGCTAATTTTGCTGCTCATGTTGGGCGGCCAGACCTATTCATCGGCGCTAGAGACTGGTCTGCTAAACCTAAATCCAGTTGCTAGCAAGAACGAAATGGAAAACTGCCCCAAGGGTAATAACATTGCTCTGGGAAACACTCTTTTATAGACAAAGCTAAGTACATAGTTGGGTTGGTGAGAGACCCAAACCCATAATTGAGCCTCGGAGTACAAGAGAAAAATATGAATAAAAAAAACTGTCACAACATGGTCCACACCTTATCATTGACCTAGTTTAACCCCAGCCCATCGACTTTGGTCCACTTCGGAGGGGCCAGGGGCCACTCACACAGCCAGCCTCTATTTAGTGGTGGATTTGATTGTGCCCGACTGAGTTTTTCTTGCAGTGTCCCTTAATGTTTCCTATCTTTTTAAAAAGTTTTTTTTTGTAATTTAAATTCCTAGTAAAAATAAATTAGAAATTCAAATCTCTAATGTTTGTGATTTTTTTTTCATCATTTTCAATCAATGCTGCATGCTTATATTTGCATTCAATTCATAAGAATCATGCTTTAAATTTTATTTGAAGTATAAATCACCAAAAGAATAAATGCATAATTTTTTTGTATTGAATAAAATAACTTGATCAGCTATAATCATAGTAATTAGGAGAAAAATGAGTCAAAAAATTGTTCAGTTATTGAATTTTAACAAGTATCATCCTGAGGTGATTTTTTTTTTTTTTGATACCTTTGAAAGTTTTTCCTTCTCTTTATCCAATTATCTCATAATTTCATGAGAGGAATATGTTGATGTCCTCAGAGCATGCATACTGGTAGCTAATTCCACAACAATTTAGAGAATTAGCTGAAAATTTCAGTTGCGCTGGCTCAGTTTAGCACAAACCTAAACTGAATTTTTGCTAACCCTTCCTACATTTAGCAACACCGCTAAACTGTTTGGCTGTACCCTGCTGTATCAATGCAGTCAAAGGCTGTGTGGCAAGTCACCATTAATTGCCACGCAGTAAGTTACCATTACTTAGGGTGTGTACCACAGCAGGTGTAGAAGCGTTTCTGTGAAACATTTTTGTTCTTTTTCTATCAGAATTGATTCTGTTGAGAATCAGGTACCACAGGGCACCTACAGAATTGTTTCCAGTCCAAATAGCTGCAATTCCAGAAACAGGGGTACCCCCATTTCACAAAACAGTGCCCAAGATCAGAAAAGCAATTTTTCAACTCACACAGAAACTTTTCCCAGGATTTCTTGGGAGTAGTGGTATGTACCCTTAATTTCAACCTTGCCGTGCAGTCAAATTGACTCAACTGGTACCCATGCTCTCAAATTCTACAGTCTCCTCAATTGCATGGTTTTAATTGATTTAATTGAGGCTTGCTTCTTTTTCTAGAGTCATGCTAACTCCCTGGATTATAAAAAAATCTCATCATTTTATCCCCATTACTATGAACAATTAGATCACAGAAATCTAACTCATAGGGATGTGCACACAGACTTCCATGCTGGCATTCAGTATCCATACCATGATCAACAAGGGTTCATTCATCAAAATTTTGGGGGATGAAAAACATAATTGAGTGGCTTAAGATGATGACCAAGCTAGAATGATCACATAGGGAGATGTGCTTGTTTTGAAAACTGCTTGATATGTACATATTTTTCCGAGTAATTTGGTGATTTTGGTGAGGGGCTTAATGACTGGCGCTGCGGCGCGTTGCTTCTTTGGCCCTTCCGAGTCTCCGCACGCCCGTGCCGACTCAAGCCATCGATCAGCACCACCACCCCCCACCACCACCAACATCAACATCGACATCATGAGCACACTCAGCCAGATCCGACAACGATTGGTTACGATGCATCGGAGCAACACACAATCCACATGCAGACGACATGCCTCGACTCACAACAGTGGCAGCAGCAGCAGCGCATCATCCAAAGCTAACGAGCTCACCCAAAAGGCCGCCAGTCTCGCTAATCAGTTGGGCGCTAAGTTGCCCGATCTCTCCGACAAACTCGGGAAACGTCTCCACGGATTTTTAGGCTGTCAGTCTCTCTCTCTCTCTCTTTGACTTGCCCCATCCATATGTTTACACTTCGTCCATCTCGGCCCTAAACAACCCCCTCCCCCCGCATCATTCTAATGATTCAAATAGCATACAGCGAACCGCTCTCTCGTAACTACGAATTCACGAAAGAAGTCTTGAAACAAGTCTACATTAAGGAAAACTTGGCGCCGCCGAAAATCCATCAGATCCGATCATCCTACCAGGAAATCTTGGGCAATGCCAGCTCGTTGACTTTTTGGAAACAATCCTTGGAATCGGGCGACTGGAAAAGACTCGCCGTCTATGCCGTGGAGGCTGTGGGCTTGTTCAGGTCTGTGTCCCGCTTTCTCCCTGCTGCGGGCTTGCTCGGCCACACGTGTTGATCGTGTTACTCTTCTCCCGCCTTGTCTAATTTTAGTATCGGAGAGATGATCGGTCGACGTCATATAGTTGAGCATATTCTTCTTCTTTTTGTCTGGTCAATTGAGGAACCACACTGACGACCTTGAAACAAAAACAGGTCGGTTACAAGCTTGATTGAGCCTTCACAGGCAGGCATATCACGAAAAATAAATAAATAGAAAAGAAAATTTTGTTATTCCATATCACCTCTTCCTCTGCACGCTCATCGCCGCCTTTCGAAAGAATAAAAAAAAAAAATACCTGGGCGAAGATTTGTGTGTTTTTTTGTGGGTGCTGAGACAGTTGGTTGCTGTTTATTTGGGCACGTGAGGTCTATGTATGTCGCTCTCCTGACACTCGGCTTGACATCGATTGAAGAAAACACTCCTAGAGAATCCGTTCACTTCTTGAAATTCTTCCCTCCTCCAAAAAACAGAAAAAGTTTATCTTCATGTTAAAACCCCTTCTTCCATCGATCGATGTAACAAAAAAACACACAAAGACCCTTTCTCAAGAAGAGCTCATTTAAATATTTCCAAAGAGTTTCATTTAGCTGTTGTTTTGATGAATGGCCCAGGAGAAGCAACATGCATGATAAATAATCAAAGGCAAAAGGGGATATCTGAAGCCTGTATGATCCAGACTCAAGATGGACAGATGAAATACCTGAAATGATGGGATGATAAATAAACCTCTCCCCTGTTTACTCCCACTTTCTTCACCACACAAAAAAAAGACAGCCAAATTCCTCTTGTCCATACCAGTTCATAATTGACAGTTCAAGTGCTTGACAGATGCAATAATAACACCATACACTATATAGTGTTGGTTTGCAGGAGTCAAAGTACTGCAATTGCATGTTTGTGTCATGGGCAAGTTTTTTACATGCCTTCTGCATCTGTGTCTTTTGAGAGAAGCTTTGCACCATCTCAAGTATCCACCAGAAAAATGATTTCATTAATTATTTAGGGGCTACATAGCTGTTGTTGATCAAGCCCAAATTTTTACTCTGACTCTTTCAATACTGCAACCTTTTTGAATCATTGTTTCTATTGTTTCTTAATTTCTCTCTGTCTCCAGCTTGGGCATTGCATGTTATCAAACATGGTGCGGGTTGTGCTTGTTGATTCACAAAACTTGCAGCAATATCCAAAAACACACTGATTCTTTTCTTTTATTGATCTTTATTTTTTTTTTTTTAGGAAATTAATAATTATACACAGTAAATCTGTGCAGACACCTGGTTTTGCAGCTGCTCAGCATAACCAGATTTTGGCTTCAAAAACCTAGGTGTGCTTAATTTTTCCTTGCAATTTCTAAACTAGGTGTTTGCATTGAAATATTGAGTAGTTTTGTGCACAGCTAGGGCATTCAAAATTGAATCTATAAATATTCAAGTCACACAGCATAAAATTTTCAACAACATGCTTATATGTGACCCCCAAGCCTCCTGACAATTAAGGAACATAAAAATGTATTATTCATCTATCCTGGCTTTCACCAACTGGAACCAATCACCACAATGGAATGCTGAATTTCCATGGCCAATGGCAACATGCTGCAGGATTCTCTGCTGTTGTTTCTGAAATATCAGATTTTGATCCCCAACAACACCTCTTGGCTCTTGGTCTCCTTCATCCCTGTTTCTGGACCAAGTTCCATGGATCTGAGCCTTATTGGATCACCAGCCTCACTCCCTTCTTTGCAAAAGGTTTTGATTCAACTACTGAGCCAAAAAATGAATTGGGTCAATCCTCAACAACTTTTGTAAGTGTTTCCAATCTAATACAATGCCTCTTGTTTCTTACTAATCTAATAACAGTCTTCTCACAACAGGCACCCATCAACTCAGGGTTCACCACTGGTACCCTTTATCCACACCTCAATAAACCAGCAGCCCACCCTCTCACCCTGAATTGCATGTGCCATTTGTGGCAATTGTGAAAAATAAACCAAAGATCCACAGTTACTGCACTTGAAAATTTGTGAGAGGGAAGTAAGTCTGGCTGTGAAAAATATGGAAATTAAGCAAAGCAATATGTAATTCAAGAATGTGCAACATGAAGTTTCTCATTGTGAGAAGGATGCAGGGGAAGTTGAGCAAGCATGTTATTTTTTAAATTCAGGACTTTCATTAACTGATGCCATGAGGATAAAAAATAAATTAACTGGGCCTCAGGGTATCCCTATTTGAAATATGATATATGGGATACATCTCCAAGAAGTTTTCCAATATTCTTTGTTTTATTGCACATAAATTTTTAGCTAATTTCAAATAGTATTTTTCAATGAATTGTTGCATCTGGTTATTTCTATGATATGTGTGAGGTGTATTCAATTTAATCAAAATTCATGTGGATCCAATTGATCATCACTTTCTTTCTGTCACAATATAATTTTATTTACACAATTTTTATTTCAAAAAACATTGATAAAAAATTCATGATACCAATGTATTATAACAAGATAAAAAACAATTAAATAAATAAAAATTAATTAGAAATTATTACATATAAGTATCCAAAAATCATTGGAATAAATAGTATTAGTGTGCCGGTTTTTGATATAAAATGAGTTTGATTAATCTCAAGTATCCTACTGATCCAAAATGATATATATTATTGTTTAGGATTACACACACAAAAATTCATATCACTAATCATTTCACTGTTCAATTTTACCTAAGCTTTACAAAAAGGTTCTTTAGAGATGGCCACCAGTTTTTAATCATTCCAATGCAATGTTGAACCTCAACTCAAATTTGAATCAGATGTGTGTTAGAAAATTGTTTTTCTGGTGTCAAATATTGACTTTGAAACCTTTGAAAGACATTATGAATTTATTGGAGGCTGTGTCTCTAGAGTCTGCTAACATTCACTCAGGGAAAATAAAATTTGGGATTTCACTTGTTTACCCCTGTTTCTTTCCTTTTCCAAATGTTGCTCTCTTATCCTTTCCAGTCAAAAACATGTATTTCTACTATTCAAAATACTGAGAATCACAGCTTATCCCCCATTGTATTTAGCTATATAAACTCCTCTCATGATCCTGAATAAAAGAATCATCTACTCTTTCCCAAGTTTATCCTGGAAGGAACACATTTAGCCTCCTTTACCAGACTCTCTGCAGGGGCACTTTAGCCCCTCTGATTGAGTCTTAGGCTGCTGTCGGATTTGTTTGAAATTCAGCTTAATCAGATAAATATTTTAAACATAAAGACTCCCCTACTTTGACTCTGTTTTTCAACAAGAAATTATTTGGATGTGTGAAAAGCTACAAGAAAAGAATGTTCAAGTTATCTTCAGATTAAATATAAAAAGAATGCCATACCTTAGAATATTTTTGAACCCTTTGTTAATGGGTACTCCCAAACCACCCAGGTAGATATTAATTAATAACCATTTGATTTCTATTACAGAAAATCATTGATTTTAGGCCATACACCATCTTCCTCATCCAACATTACTACTTATTTTTAGTTGGTGCAATCATTAACGGGATGATGGTTCCACCATCAACCAAACCAAAACAATTTTTGAACAAAGTTGAATCAGTGTTTCCAGAGCAATATACTTCCTGCTTGTCACATGAATTCCACTTGAAATACTTTGATTCCAAGTAAATAATGGCCCTCAAACAACAGTTAGTATAATTTTCTACTGATCATTCTTTAAAAAAGACAAAGCTCAATTTCATAATAATTTTCAACAATGAATGGTTTGAATGAAATAAAAACTTACCTGAGATGTTGGATACTTGTGAAATGATGTTTGGTGACCCACCATTACCATTCAGCCCAAGATGTGCCAGAGCCACAAGTAACTGCCACTCCACTGGTGCCTGACTTTGTGTTGTTGAAGAACACATGGTGATAACATATTTTGCTCCATACAAAGGAAAATCTGGATTGATTCATATGTGCCTTGATTAAGCAGATTATCAGTATCATTACACCCTACTCTCTAAAGAATCCAAAGTTGACTCACCCAAATTGGGAAAAAGATTAATTGTTCAGTAGCATCACATCATCAGTGAAACCTGTTATGGTGGGGTTGTGCAGTTTGGAAACTAATTTATTATTGATGTTTCAGGAACAGCTCAAAGGTCTCTATTCAATGCTGAATATCTCTGCCAGGTTTTGACCTTGAGTTGTTGATATTTCAATTGTATGATGTGTCTGATCAGTTGATGGGGGTAGCTACAGATCAACCAGTTGAAAAGTCAAAGCAGGAGCCTGAAATTTTGGCCTGACTTCAGGTGCACTGGGATGAAATTAACTGACAGAGTGAGAGGGAATTATGACTAACCACAATTTGCTGAGATGGAATTTTCTATTGATAGTTGTTTAAGTGAGATATTGAAACAATCAAGAGAAGATCAAGGTTTTGAATGGAATTAATGCAATTGGACTTGAAGGCATGAAGGAGTGGATGATAGAAGCCAAGTAGCCTATTGCTCGCAAGGGAAATGCCAAGTGGGATGCCAAGTTGCCTGTAGCTTGTGGGGAAAAAAGCAGTTGGGATGCCAAGGGGGTGTCTCAGAGTTCATCTGCTGACATATCACATAAAATCTTAATCCATGCAAAAACTTTGATTATGATTTTGTTGAAAATTCAACTCTTCCCTTTCTTCATTTTTACCTCTTTTTACTGTTTCTTTAAATGACTGATATTATAACAATAAAAAAGAATTCTGTTGTATGCTTTCTTATATCTCAGGTCTTGTAGTCAATGAACCCTGAACATGAATCTGATCCACCAACTTATCATGAGAAATCTTTTCTTATCTTTTGATTTCTCTCAGCTGATTATTAAGAATTAACACCTCTTAACACCACAAAAAATAGTGTGTCACTTGCTAGCAAGCAACATCCAGGAGCTCAGCCCACAAGTTCAACCATGTCCAAGGTCCTTGCAAAAGGGCACTGCGCAGTGACTGTAAACAAGGGGATGTGCTCAAGAATGGGAGAAGCATCCACCAGCTTGATGTCAGTGGAGGACTTCCCGTCGCTTCTGTAGCCCCTGTAAAGCCAGATTTACAGGGTATAAAGCTAAAACCAAATTTACAAGACCTCTTTAAGCTTCACCTTCATATCCAGTCAGGTAATATACAAACATACCCTCTTGGCCAGATCTCATATTTCATCTCTCAACTCCTTCTAAAATCTTGTCAAAAATGGCTCCTTCTCAATCCAACAATTCCCAAAAAAACCCCAACAACCCACCAGCACCACCAGCTTCCAGTCAACGCTCAACATCTGAAAAAACCCCTCTTCCACTCAACAACAATCCCTGCCAGCAACTCAGAGACGCCCTGGCCGTGCAAAAGGCTCTCAGGGCTATAGCGTAGCGGACTGTGTTGCCCTAGTGGACGCCGTGAAAGAATTTCTCCCCCTGGGCACCCAAGAATGGGGCTACGTACTGGACCAATACAACAATTATGCAACAGAAAACAATTGGGCGATCCGTGACTTGGATCCTTTGAAGATTAAGTTCCGCGCATTGGCCACACACTCAAAGCCCACTGGTGATCCGGACTGCCCATTGCACATACGAGAAGCCAAAGCCACCCTGAAGGCAATGGACAGCCAAGCTCATGTGATTGCTTGTAATGACTCCAACAGTGGTGATGAAGCGTGAGTTTTTTTTTTTTTTGTTATCTGACCCTCATAGTTACTGATTGTTTTCCTTTGAAAATAAAGCAATGGGGTTGGTGCCAATTTGTCAATGTCTGTTGATGGCAATGATAACAACCAAGCCGCCAATACATCCAATGAGTCAGACTCCTCTCGTTCCGACCGTGGCAAAGGGGGTGTCAATCAAAATGCGGAAGTCAATGATAACAATGTCGCTGTCAACCCTCTTGCAAGATCACCTGATGCTGCTGCAATCTCCCCTGCCTCTGCTACGCCCTCAATCCCTGCATCATTTTTGGCTTGGAATCAGCAGGAATACGCATCTCCATCTTTGAATATGCTTGCTTCTCAAGGCTCAAACACTGCCAATGGACCAAGGTTGTCTTTGATAGGCCTGGAACGTGCTCGATTGTCTTGTCCTGGCTCCTCAATCAGTCCCCTAAAACAAAGCCGCAACGTTCGGGGCTCTTTGGGTGTCCCAGGTTCAAGCCTGGAGCAGCATCTGTCTGCATATTTTGATCCAACAACGCGCCAAAAAAGAGACTTGGAGAATGGCATGACACAGTTTTATGCGATTCAATTGCAAGAAGCAAACAAGACCATCCAAACTCTGCGCGACGAAAACACTTGCCTCTGCGAGGAAATCAATCAACTCCACATGGGCGACATAACCCGAGCAAACCATCTTCAAGAAAAAGTTACAGATCAAAAAATGGAAATACAATCTCTCAAAGGCAGATGCGAGCTGCTCCAGATGCGACTCAATATGTGTGGGAGTGGCTTGACCTCAATTGGATCTCAATCTCAGCCAGCAATGAGACATGGGTATGCTCCATACCCCTCCGCGGATCCTCGACTGAGCAACAATGATAGGTCATCTCAAAGGATGTCCGCCAATGAGGATATGTGTCCTGAAAACATCGATCGGGCTATGGAATAGGGTGTTTATCTTCACCACTAGTAGCTACTTGCTCTTTTTCATAAAGATATGCTTGCCTACATTCTCTTGTATTTGAAAAACTTATGCGCAGCTGGTTCATCAATTGCCCAGATGACTGAGTCGCATTTCTTTTTCTCTTTTTTTTAAATTAAAAAAAACCTTGATCTCAATTGAGACTATGTTGTTTTTTCTTTCAACTATCTTTACTCAAGATTACTAGCCCAAAAAAATGGAGACAATTGCTTATGATTACGAGGTGAAATTTATCTTGCCAAATCACATTACATCCATCCATGATAATAATGACTAATGCGGCATTGTCGTTGTATGTCGGAAAACAGCATCCAATAAAAAGCTTGACTGAGAATGTGACACTCATTCTGAACATCCTCATAGACTTGTTGAGTCTGATTAATCCTCACGGTTCAACATTGAACCTGATGCATTCGCACGGCCAGCTCAAGGATTTCAGCTCGATACTGGTGATCCTTTGCCGGCAGCGGGAGTTTCAAGTGCGAAAACAATCCTTGCAGGGAGCGCATTCCCCATTCTGCCGCTTGACGTGCCGACACGAGTTGTTGATTGAAAACTTTAAGCCGAGCATAGCTCTGAGGCAATTGTGGAAGCCGATTGCCTTTTTTGAGGGGAGCAACAATGCGGTAATCCAATTGGTTGGTGACCCAGGGGAACGCCGTGTCGCTGATTACCCTGTAACCAGCAGGGGTATCATGAAGCAGTTTGGAGTAAAGATCCTCGGCAATGTGCAAGTTGTGCCAGGAGCCTGGAGCATTCAGTACCGCATGTAAGATTGTCCCATCTGGGGCAAAGGTCAAAATGTTACTACAGTAGTGGGAACAAGTCCACCCGTTGTAGTATGCATTTTGCAACCTGTTCATATTGCACCTATCAGCTTTGTAAAGATTATTAACATTTTGAAATACAAGAAATGACGGACTCATCATCTTTGGCCACATTAACAGGTATATTTAGCCCATCGATGAATGCAGAACACTTGGTTAGCCGAGGAAATTTCTTCTCAATGAGATTGCTGAATCCGCGACATTGACTTTCAGAAGATGGCCAAGAGATTTGTGAAACATGAGGGGCTCTCAAAACCCGAAGGAGACAAGATCGGCCATGTTGGAGATCCCGAGTGCAGACTGCTGGTGTGATCAAAAAGATCTGCTGAAGACTAAATCCAGGCATTGTTGAGCTCAGCCAGTGGAGGCTTAGAGCTAGGCCTCCAGCAGCATCAAGAGATTGCCGATGAGGTTGAGGTGCACCGTGGGGGTTGACATCGGCTTGATTGATTGTGCTTGTATCCCAAATGTTGCTAAAAGGTATTAGCAACATCTCAAAGGTACGGACATCAATTCCCATTGTTGTTATGAAAGCTCTATCGTTCCCAACAGATTGCAGGTGAAGCCAGGGGCTTGAAATTCTTGGCTGGCCAGCTAAGTCCTCGCGGGTGAGGTATGTCCAAATTGATTGGAATGGAAACAGAGCCCCAAGTAAGGCCAATCCCAAAATCGCTGCAAGTGAATCTTCATCTTCCTCCATGTGGCGATTGGCTTGTTGGTGAAACAGCGAGATGGTGTCAATCATCATGCTGGTACAATGCAAGATCAGTTCAGTGAAAGAGAAAATAAATAATGTGAGATAAGGAATGATAACTTGTGACTTACTGGAATGGTTGGATTGAGTGTTTGGTGGGATTCGAGTAAATCTAGAGGCTCACAAGTGACGGGAATCAGGTTCTATTGCCAAATTACCAGGGGCTGAAAATCTAGTTTTAGACCCTGTAAATCTGGCTTTACAGGGGCTACAGAAGCGACGGGAAGTCCTCCAGTTGCTAGCAACCGACATCCGGGCACTCATGGTGTAATATTTGTGATGTAGTGTGTCTTTCTTATTCAGCTTATCTAGTCTGTACTGAACTTTTGCAAGCCTTATCTAGTCTTCCTGATTTGAATTCATCCTCCTCTCTCAGTTATTTTTTATTTCAAACAACATCTTGACCTGCTTGTACATAGACTATATATTTAGACTAGATACAAGCAATATCAACATTGGTTCTCTACCATCTTTTTTCTGTACCACCTTGAGCCAATCTGGTGACCCTCTCCAGAGTCTCTCTGCCCCCTAATCTCACCCATTCTCATCCTTAACCTCCTTGACTTTGAGCTCAGAAATTCAAAAACTCAACAGATTTTATGGAAAAAAAATTATGATCTAAAGATTCAATTTTGAATACCCTAAGCATATTACTGTACTGCCACTTTTGGTGGCTTTCCGGATGGTTGGGAGCACAAAGCTGCTTCTGAAGTCCATGATTATCGGCTTATGGCCACACTATGGTCTTATACATAGATCCAAGCACATAATTATGGATTTAGCACTTGGCTTAAAGCCATCTGTATTATAGGGCTATCATCAACCCATCTGTCCAAACAGTAAGGGACAAAAAAGGTCCACTCAATTGGTTTTTTGAGAGAAAACATCCCAAGAGCTCCCAAATTGACTTAAAATGTACGTCCAAGCACATTGATGGGACCCATGTTGGCCAGTCTACACCACGGACACATGGGGACGTTTCGGAAACGATTTACAGCGTTTCCCAAATGTTCCCCTATTGAATTGGGTTGGTCCCAATGTTTTGGGGAATGTTTGGCCATCTGTCCGGAAAACGTTTTTAAAAGGTAAGGTTTGAATTTAAAAACGTTATCCGGACGGCCACTCCATGGCTTCTCTCACAGGCACTCAATGGGTAGGGGCAAAAGGGAATTGAACCAACGGTGGGCCAGCTACGCTACCTGTAGTGTTAGCGTAGCGTAGTGTTAGCTTATTAAGCTACGCTACCTTAAAGCTACCGTTAGCGCTAATTTTTGACAACGAACGCTACAGGATTTTGAAAAAAAGCAATTGTAGCTTTAGCGTAGCGTTAGTTGTGCTCCCCAAAGTACAACTAACGCTAACCAGATTTCCCGTTAGCGGTGTTGTAGCGGTGTTAGTTGTCAAAAAAGCTACACTAACAAGTAGCGTAGCTTTTGAATCAGCTATGCTACAGGTTAGCGTAGCTTCAGCTACGCTAACGCTACATGTTAGCGTAGCTTCAGCTACGCTAAAGCTACATGTTAGCATAGCTTCAGCTGCAAGGTGGCTGTATGAGCTATGCTAATGATTATGACATTGATTTTGGAAATGGAACTAGTCTGTAGCATGAGTTTGACTAGCACTAAGCCAACCAAGGAAAAAAAAGTCAGTCAAAATATCAAAAT
>SMGU01010273.1:0-12985 GCA_004348175.1 Puccinia novopanici
CCTGAATTTCATTAAAATCTTGAGCTGAAAATGAATCCACTTTTCTTCCTATCTCCCAATTAAACTTGCCCAGGATTGGCAGTTTGTCCTGACCTGGTTTGAAAAGGATTTTTAGAAGCCAGGAGAAGAAAAAATTCTCCATGCCATCCACAGGTTTTATTCCCTTGCACTCTTTCCATGCCATCAAATTGGAGAAGCATACATTTAAATGATCCAGGAATCTTTTTAGCTTAGAAGCTACTTGCTTCTTGAGGAAAGACTTATCATTTCTATGATCTCTAGGCCAAACAATTCCTTCTTTTAATCCTGTGGAATCATACTTTTTTCTTGCAATCAAGACAGGATAGTCTTCAGGATTGAAATTTACTCGATCAGAATCCATAATGGCACAATTCTTTCGAGATGGTAAAATAATCTCCTGAATATATTTCCTAAGTCCTTCTTCTTCTTTTCCTGGTTTCACGTTGAAAAAATTCAACAATAAATTGTTACGGAAATTTGGTGGTTGGAGTGCCTCGGGAATGTTTTGTAGGCTGCGAACAGGGAAGTTTCCAAGATTTTCAATGAAGTTTAATTTGTTAAATCCATTTCCAATTATCATTTTTGATTCTATTGCATTGTTGATGAGGGATTTGAAATCAGATAGTTGACCACTTTCTAGCACTTTCCAGATTTTAGGACATTGAGATTCATAGTAATGGCTAGCCAACAAAACTGCTGTTTGCAATTCCCTTTTTAATTTGGAGGGGAATGATAAACAGTTAATTATGATTTTTTGTATGGGCCCAAAGGTCTCACCTGGTGCTTGTGCAACTTTACGAGTGATTTTTCCCACAACAGGCCAGCTGTTTGAAGGTTCAAAAGTTTCCGCAAAGACCCAACCAATCAATCTACAATGAGAATCTTCTTCATATGATTTTTCACTCATTGAATCTGGTGCATTTAAGCTTCTCAAGACAGCAGTGTTTATGAATAGGAGCCAATGAATTAAGCAATAGAATTGGTTTGAAATTTTTTGTGGGCTATTCTGACTGGCCAATGACCTATTAGTTTTAGGATTGCGATATTCAGGAGCACGCAAGACCCGAATTGTGTAAAAGGGTGATTTGAAATCTTTGAACAAAGCAACTGGTAGATTTTGGAGTCTATCACAAGGTATATCCACTGGGTTCAATGATTTTACTGCCAATTTACCCTGGGCACGATGATTGAAATCATTGTGGAATTTCTGCAGAAGATCATTATCCTTGCTAACATCTGGGATATTGAGTTCTGCCAGCTCCGGATCCCACTCTATGCTCGTGTGCACAGATCCTTGATTCTTATCCACTTGTTCAGATGAATCAACATTGGAATGTGCAGGTAAGCTTCCACCAGTTTTCAACCCTAGGGCAGAATAATTTTTGATTGAAAAAGATTAAGAAAGAAGAAGAAAGAAGAAAGAAACATTGATTGTCAATAAATCCCAAAGATTTATCTGCAATGGTCTCTTGAAAGTAAACAACATTCCAATTTGTGTACTTGCCTTGACTGTAATTATGATCCTCAGAAAGTTGATGACTCTGAATTTGATGACTGGCTTGACCTTCGAAATTGTGTTGGGAGCCATGTGGATCATATGTGTAAGCTGAATGCTCTGGAAGGGAATGGACTTGACTTTTTTGAGGTGTTGATTGTGGTTCAGGCCAAGGTGAGTGTGCCCATATTGGATGCCATGGCAAGTCATTTAAGTGGTCAAACTGCATGCTGAACTGAGACACACTAAGATCACCAATGGTACTTTCAAATCCATTGGATGCCATTGATTGAAACAGTGGCTCAGTATTGGGGAGATTCTGAATGCTGCTTTGTTCAGAAGGTGCCTGGTGCCCAAATGATGAAAGCCATGTCAAACCAGTTATTTTTCCAAATTCGGAGTACAGCAACTCATTATTCAGCCCAGGCATGTTAATTGGATCATCCCAGGGCTTTCCTGTCTCATGGGGTGGCATGAATGGAAGCATTCTCTCAGAAGTGGAGCCATTTGGATTGATTGAAGTGGACAATGCAGATGGGACAAGAGAGTTTTGGAAATGAATGAATTGATTTCCTGCTCGGTGGTCTTGAACTCCAATCACCAAAAAATCAGTTTCGCTGTATCAACCCTGAGGGGCTTTTCTCCCATTTCTGCTTCTCACCTTTGATTCCTGATAGCCTGCTCCCATCATACATGGTGGCACCAAAGGAGTATGAAGTATCTGAACCATGATTTAATGATTGTGGAATTGGAGTGGCAAATTGGCCATCCTGCACCATCTTTGGTCGTTTGGCCACATGGGTTGATCTGATGTCATTCTCAGGTTCAATATCTTCAAAATTATTTTAACGAGTTCAGTTGATAAAAAGTGCAGAATGTGGAATGATCAAATCAGCCAAACTGTTTCTCCTACCCAGATAGTTGTGGTCCGCGTCCAGATCTGGCAACTGGGGGTCAAATTGGTGAGGTACCTTTTGACTTTCCCAAGGTCGCTTGTGATTCCAAAATTCTCCGTGGTTGAACTCGTGATGGTCGTTATATGGTGTTAAGAAATTCTCGTGGCTTGAATGAATAGCAGGAGCGAGATCATGACCTTCGGGTGAGCCCTGGAGGGCTGGATGAGTCCGCACACTACTCAGGAGAATGTAACAGCACCATGCCAATGAGTTGCGTAGAAGAGATCGTACATGGTTCGGAATCGAAGGCATTTCCGAATGTGTTTGAATTGAGAGAGTCGGGGTGACTTATCCGCGGCTGGTAGACCTTTATGGACACCAGCTAGCTGCAATTTCATTCAATCTTGAGGAAGAGCTCTAAAGTGGCAGCGATCATCAGCACGTGAAACATGTCAGGATCCAGCTTTGTTGGAATGAACTTCCGACCAGCAAACCTTGGCGGCTGCGGAGGGGAGGATGGTAATTAGGGTTTGAGCATGAATCAGTGGACATTTGGAAACTTGGCATTGTGTTTCGCTATCTCAATCTTATTCTTCCTTCTTCATCATTACCCAAAACCTATTGTGTGGCCCCGTCCCGGCACGTTTCTCTTTTCCTTGTTCAAGTGGGAAACCGTGTCTGGACCGAGCCGAGAACCCTGTGACGTGGATCTTTTCGGCAGACCATGCAAATCTCCGCAATCAGAAAACCACACACCGGCGCTACTGAGACGTGTGGTAACTGTACCAGGGATTATATGCAGACCTAGAACCTCGCCGCAACACCAGTTTGTACTAATTCCCGGCCAGGATACCGGTAAAGAGTATTGGAATTCATGCTTGTCTTTCTACACCATCATCTGAGAGCTATAGCCTGCACAAGACGTGAAGGTCATTAGGGCGCGCTGTTGAGGTCTGTCACTGGCCGTCCTCAGGGTGTCCGGCCACGGGTGCGAGGTGCGCCCCAGAACCGTGGCACGCCTGGCACGAGTTTTGGAGGCGCCCTCACCTCAGTAAATTACTCTCAAAATCGGCAAACTTGTTCTCTCGAGCAGGTTTCATGTAAGTCTCTGCGTTACACCAGTTTTCACGCAAGTCCCTCCCTGCAGTTGGCAAAAAGCGACTGTTTTGCTACAAGTTTCATGGGTGTATCACATAGGCACTATCCGGGCTCCTAGCCATATAGTGTATCGCCGCAGTGGTCACACCGATCTTCCGTGGGTGATGGGTGCCGCTAGGCCATCCAGACCCTAGCTAGAGAGCTTGCGCCTGCACTGTAATGGCTTTTTTTATAGATATATTTATCAAACGGTCTTGGCGAGCAGTGTCTACAGCCTCACCCGCAGCATGTCAACGGAGGTCGCTGGGCACTTGGACACAACCCGGAGGCAGCTGGTCAAGATTGACCAGGTTATAACATGCTTCTCGTTGAAACCGAGTTTCCCTATAAGTTCAGGAGCTTCACAAGCTCACTCCAATTGTTTCCCAAGAGTCTCCACTATGTTGAAGGCGCTCACAGCAGTACTTCTTTTCTCTGCCCTAAGCCATGTCTTAACCGCACCCAACCCAATGGTGCCAGCTCACTTCAATGTTCCAGTCAATGTTCCGGAAGGTCTTCCGCTTCCGAACCCAGGACCACCGGTATGTGGTCTTAAACGGCCCGGAAAATACGTCGAGGAGTCATATTATGGCACGTACCGTCCACCCGAGCCGCAAATAGTAGAAGAGCCCAAGGCACCAACTGCCGAGCAACGGAAAAAGATTGATGATATCCTCAGGAATTATCCCGTGGGGGCAGCGTATGAGATCGGTTCGAGCCCATACCCTACTCAATTAAAACTGTCTTACACCGACATGGATCACATATTCGGTAGGGTCAAAATCTATGACAAAAAAGGCAAACTTCTACACCAAACCGGCCGATTCTATTGCAATTCGGGATGCGTAGGACGATTTATTGGTAAAATTTTGGCTGGAATATTGGAAGGAAGTTCGAAAGCGACGAAGAAAAATAGCAAATGCAAATGCAAATGCCGCTGAGGACAACTGTGGGCCAAGCAACATATCATTCTCCAGATCAAAATTGTTTCCTCTGATTGTTTCCAGGCCAAATTTCATGCTTAATTAATCTGTTTGAAACAGGGATAATTGTTCTTACAATCAGCTGAAAAGAGCAAGTCAATCACCTCATGAAACATGGCTGATTCCACAAAGCTTGTGATGTATGCCAAAAAAGCATGTGATCCCTTCAAAAATCTCTTTATTCAGATCATAATCAGTAGAGAGTTTTAAGTTTCCTGATAGATTGAATTCTAGTGTTTGAGTGCTACATGAAGCCAAGCCTACTTGTGTCTATATTCTGCCTAACTTTCAATAAGCCTGCTTGTGTCTATATTCTGCCTAAATTTCAATAAATTATGACGCCTGCATTTCAATATATTATCATTATCAAATGGGAAACGTGAGAGTAAATTGCACTGGTAAACCAAAAATTTACTTACTGGAAGAAAGATATTCTGAACTAAAAGCAGTTGGAATGCAAAAGACAAATTTGAACTGCTGACAGTTCTGTGAGCTTCTCTTGTAGTGTACTTGGCAGTCAGAAAATAGGACAAAGCCTTAGAGAATGCATCGCACACAACTAAGGCTGCTTTTGGAAGTGTGACATTATGTGCTCAATATGGTATAAAGAATATATGCATACAGAGGCTTACTATGCTCTTGAGAATGGGTGTGATTTCTGTGGGATTTCTACTGCATTGTGAAGGGACATGTAGATATTAGCAGTGCATTCTCAAAAATAAAATGTTCAACTGTGACAGAAATCATGATATTATTGGCATAATATGACACTTTCAAACATGGCTTAATTCATATATTTTAAATTGAGGGATCTGAAACGACTTGAATGAATGATTTTTTACTCCCTGTTGATGCTATACAATATAACACCAAGAGAAAATTCACTTGTTTCTGGTGTGATAGTGTTATTTCTTGTCATGATAATCATTTGGCCTTGATATTCTGATACATGGAAGGGTTATTTAAACTGAGCATCACTTCCAGAAAGCCTTTAAGGGTTGGTTCCACAGCCTTGAAAGAGAATGAGAAACTTCCTGAAACAAACTTCCACATGTGAGAAAAAACTGCAGCCTCTGCTCTGTGATTCTGAAAAAAAGCATTCTTTTCCCCATGAAAATCCATAATAAGTTAGGTTCTGTGTGCAATGCCACAGGCCCTAAGCTGATTTCATATGTCCTCACTCATTTTGCCTGCCCTCAAGCTAGTCAATATTGGTTATGAGAAACTGAGTTACAATACATACAAGGTACTTTGGATTTTGTTTAAATCCAGTTCCTTGATAGCAAGCCTTATTAAGTTCAGTACATCCTAGTTAATCTGGGATGCACCCAACCAAGGGAATATTGTTCAAATAAACCTCATTCAATATAATCTACCTTGGGGTTGTACTAAAAAAAGATCATCTTAAGTATGGTCACCATGCCAAAATTGAGGGGAATACATCTCAGGTGACATGAAGATAACTCCAAAAGCAATTCAGGCCATACACTCAGTAGAAAGTGATTCAACTCTCTGATGAGGACAAAGGGGCCATTGTTATCATTGTGGAGTATCACAAAAGTAATCATGGAATTTCAATGGTTTTTACTGAATGTCACCTGACATGTATTCCCCTCATCTTTTGCATGGTGGGTATTGCAAATTTGGGCATGAAATCATAAAGACCATTCAAATATTTTTTTCATAGGGACCTGTCACAATACATGAAACTTCATTGACCATTCCCTGCCAAAATTCATAACCAAGTTTTTATGTTTACATTTCATGATTTTAACCACCAATTCTGAATACCATAAACCAATATTAAATATGTTTTTTTCCCTCCCAGACCAAATAGGATGCAAAACTGGGTTTTTTCACAGTCTTTATTTGGTTCAAAATATCAAATTGGTTGGGTGCAGCCCAGATTCACTGGTGTAAGCGCAACCAAGGGAGGTCTGCTGGAATTGTGCATGCAAAAAAGTGAAAATAAAAACGGTATAGCTCTTCATGATTCTCAGAACTGCACAGTATATACCATAAATTTTTAAAGAATAAGAAGAAAAAAAAAGAAACTATTATTTGATGAATTGTTTTTTTTAATTAAAATTGATTTGGGAAAAATAAAACCTCACTTGGATTACCCATCAAACAGAGTAAGTTTCATGATGATCAGCCAGCAGGGTCAAATCATGGCAATGAAAATAGATATCTGGCCAGTGCACCCAAACTGAGTGAGGGACAGCTTACCAGTAATTGTGGAGAATATGAAACAAACAATCTAGTCATTCTGGACCATCTGGCTTGCTTTCTGGTTGTTATTTCTCATTCCATGTTTGCCAGTTAGTATGTCTGACCCCCCAGATCCACCAGCTATGTATAGATGCTATTTTAATCCATAAGCTCAATTATCTCGCTCAATTCAAGTTTCCATATGCAGTGTGCACAGTTGGTGGGCAAGGTTGCTATTTAGTCTCAAGGCTGACTCTTCAATTAATCTAATTAGGAAATAAGCTTTCCTCTCTCAAGCCTTAGAAGATAACATTTATTTTCTCCTACATAAAAAATCTGTTGAACTGAATAACCTTCGAGGGTTTTTTTTTTTTTTTTTTTTAAGATATATCAATGAAAGTTTTATGTATGAGTTACTAGGAAATGTCTGCTCCAGTCTCAAGAATCCATTGCCGGGATGAAGGAGCAACATGGGAGTCAAAGGATGAGTTGAGGCCCAAGCCACCTGTTGACAGGGGAAGATGATGTTTGCAGATGTCTGCCATGCGTTGGGGGGGAGGGGGGGGGTCCCAAAGATGAGGCAATACCGCCACTGCAAGAGTGACGCTCACACATAACACCCTCCTCATGTATATGCAAGTATCAATGCACCCCATTCAGCACCAAAAGACATGAAGGGGCAGATGTGGCAACACCTGCTGGAGATAAAGATTTACTATACAAGGTGTTAGGTTATTTTGAGACCTGATCCAGCAGGATACAAGTGATCACAACCTCATTTCTATGCGCCAGATGTCATACCGGCGTCAGCGCGGGTCCTATGCAACCGAAAAATCGAGAGAGAAACAAAACAGCTTGTATAAGAATACAATTCAGCAGATAGTAGTCTCAGTTTCCTGGGGGTATGGCGTCGTTGAAGAAAGAAAGGGTATACACAGCCCCACCCCCTCCTTTGAAGGGATTGGAAGTTAATGAAAGGCTGGAAGAACGTCGAGCTATATATTTACGTCACGATGAATGCAAAGCCGAAGATCTTCGGTGGGAAGGAGAGCGTGATAGTAGTGGTGAAGACCAATCGACATCAATCAAGCTGGTGTGGCAAAAAGGATTTCCTGACGATCTTTTTATGGATAGACATGTGAAATCAAAAAAGTAAAATAAAAACGAGGGAAACCATGAGCCAAGTCGAGACGCCCAGAACAAGAACACCAAAACACGAGCGCTGAGAGCCCAGAACGTGGAGAGATAATGTGTGCAGCGCACCTCCAAGACCATCATGTTCCTGATGTACGGCATGTTTTCAGCTGTGAAGTCAAACACTACTGACTCGGCCTTTGCTTCTTGATAGCCCGCATCAACTAAATCTTGACTCAGACTGTGCATGAACTGGCAAACAAACACACCGCAATCTGAGCTGTTTGACTGTTTCGGAACATCCTTTTTTCCGTGAGAGCCCCCCAAAAAATGCGTCGAATAGTTAGCACACACGTTCAAAAAAAAAATGAATAAAAGGAAGTCTAGAACTGAACCTCTTTGAAGAACGAACAGGTTGATAATCAGACCACTCGGCCAAGTCTAAATCCTCGTTATTTTTAGCCCGGTATTCGTCCTTGTAATACCTTCTTAGCTTCTGCAAACAAAGTTTGAGATTGAGAATAACAGCCAATTCATATCGACTTGAGCACTTACTGCAAGAACGCCGGGGTCTGGCCCAGCCAGGCTGTCGTAATATTCGAACCTTTTCTTGCGCTTGTTGATCACGGCCAGAACCCAGTGCATGTTCGCCACGTTCACGGGGAAGAAGATTATGTCTTTGTCGAACAGGTCAATCTGCCGAGGTGTCGTGGCCAAGGAATAAAATGCCAATGATGATGTATTGCAATCAACCCGAATTATTAATTAATTGGTCGGTTACATAGAGATGTCGGACATTGATTGAAAACAGTTCCAAGTACGAAAGCGCTGACCTTTCGGGTCCACCTTTTGACGGTTTGGTGGCCACCACGATCGAATTGATTCATGAAAAAGCTAGAGAAACAATGTACTTTCAACGCTTTGGACGATGGTTTTTGAGCTTGCGATTTCAAGTTGATCAAGACACCATAGAAGTTGATAATCTCGTCGTTAAGCCATAGGTCAGGCGAGGATAATTTTTGGAGTTCTTTGATTCCGCAAGTGGCGCCAGGTAGATCGTAGGTTGTGTCATTGTTCGGCCGTAATGCTTCGTCAACCTGTGGAGGATATACCAAGGTCAAGTTTTGGTGACTTGAATTAGCCACTCATCGAAAAGTTAGCCATGACAAGCGGGAAACATTCAGATGATAGTCAAGGCCAGCGGTCTCACGAACAACGGCTTGTTGGGTGGGCGTTAAGGATGTGGGCCACTTCCTGCGGCGCGGTTTGGCCGTGGGTTTTGATACGCAAAGCTGTCCAAAACGACCGAATAACAAATCGAGATCTGGGCTAGAGAAATGGGTTGACACAGCTCAAGGTACCGTCTCGTCACTATGATCGCAGCTCATATATCCAAAAGGGCAAGCGACTGACCTCGATGGAGTTACGGACTGGATTTCGGCCGTTGGTAAGTCTGTGATCGGGTTCAGTAACTATGAAAAGAATCACTGTTAACCGGAAATCATGGTGATTTTGTTTAGAGAGGGACGAGAAGGTAAAAAGATAGACTAACTGATTCAGTTGTTGTTGCGCTAGATGGGCCTGGCTTCAAGTGCGAGTTTTTTTTGGATAACATGTCGATCGGATCGTCCAAATCATCGTCGTCCAGCTGATTTTCTGGTATTATCCAGGAGAAAACGTTAGCGAATGTAGCTTGGAGATGGACACCAGGATGGACAAACGATGTTCTGGGTTTCGGAGAGCCATTGTGCGTGGTTGAGCTGAGCGATGGATTGTAGTGGATGAAGGATGGATGAGGACGAAGCCGTCCAGTGGATATATGCTTCTGCGGGCGGACTGGCTTCATTCACCCGCGTCTGACCAACACCTGGTTGAAGTCGTCACTACTACACCATCTCCCCACTGTCCCTCAATGTCGACAACCAGGGCATCTTATCCAAAGGTCACAAACTGCAAGCCAACAGTTGTATCCAAGCACCTGTCCGTCAACATGGCTCCGCTGTTCGGCCATCTGGCCCAAATATCTCGCTGATGTACTTGCCCTGAAGGTAATTCCCCCTTTCTTCCCCGGTTGAATCCTACGCACCCGCAGGCCTTCTCGTCTGGTCTCCAAGAGTGGCTTGGGTGCCCTAGGGGTCTTGTTCGGCGAGAGCGTGAACTTCTGTTAAGTTCGCCGAGGTTGTCGTCGATGGTTTATTGTCCACAGCCAGATGGACATGCCGGCGGCGAGAAATAAGCGCCTGTGTGGCCGCTGTAGTCCAATTGCAGACTCCAGGAAGAGTGGGGATTTCGACCAGGCTAGTCCATGTGGTCGTCGATCCCTGCAGCTGGTTTAAGGCTCCTCGCTTTCCAGCCAGTACATACAACCTCTTGTTCCCAGTAACCATCATCTTTCTTTCACTATAAAACACCCTCATTCCTACCGTGGTTTGCTTTTCTTCTTCCTGTCCCTCAGCAAACATTAGAGCTCATTCCAATCACTTCATCTTTAATAAACCTTCGACAGGTCTAGTTTTTATACCGGCCTTTATCTCCTTGGGATCCTTTCTTGACCCTGACCAGAACGACGTTGACATTTTTCAGATTTCATCTTCTTATTCTCGCTTAATATTTCCATTAAACCAACCCTTCAAGAAGGCTAATTCAGGACCCCTGTTGACCAAAGGAATTCTGGCGATGCAGTTCAACACGTTTCTAATTTCGGCATTAGCGGCTCTCTCGAGCGCGCGTTCGACGCTAGCCGTCCCGGCCCCTCTCATCGGCGGAGGTGTCGGCCTTGGCCTTGGCGTAGGAATCGGCCTCGGAGGAGGACTTGGGGGAGGCTACGGCGGAGGGTATGGCGGCTATGATGGGGGGTACGCCGGCTACGGCGGGGGCTACGGCGGCTACGGCCAGGGCTACGGCGGCTACGGCCAGGGCTACGGCGGCTACGGCAGCTATGGTGGCGGCTATGGAGGCTATGGTTATGATGGTTACGGCGGAGGTCTAGGTGTGAGTCAAGACATCCGTCTTGATAGTGATTGGTGGTCGCACAACGCGCTGACATCGTCCTCCTCTCTCATTCCTTCTGATTTAATAGTACTACTAGCCATCCTGAGTCGCCAGAGGTTTGGGTCCCACCAATTTCCACGCCAATCATGGGGACTTTCCCCGCCTTTCTAAAATCCCCATCTTGTACCCATAATTTTCTGCCTGTATCCATATCTTTCTTATTACATGCTTGTCTTGGGCTCCATTTTCTTGCACTGTAAAACTATAATTGTTGGCTCTTTTATGGAAGGCGCTTCTACACCGCAATGCTGTTGCTGGAGTAGCTGCTCCAATCAGCATGACTGCGTCATCAAAGTACGGCTCCAGTGTTCCCTCACGATAGTATTGTTTGGAATGATCAGATCTCTCTGCTTGAGCTAGTCATGCCTTACAGCGCCATGTGGCCCTCACTTGTCTTGCCTACCCCACGGCTTACTATTCTGAATCTCTCAGCCTTTCAAGCACATTCAAATCATCACGGATATTGATATTGTTTCTTGCAATCGGGATTGCTGCCTCCTTGCTTTCCCCTCCCAGTTTTGTTTTTCATCTTGTTACATAGACCAGGGTTTTCATTCCTCATGAAAAACAAGCATCAAACGAGATATGCACAACACGTAACACGAATAAGCTAAAAACGAAAGAAAGAAAACCTCTGTTTAATAATGATAAAAAACGGGGAGGGAGGGGCTTCAACAAAGTTTGCTCTCTTTGATAATGATACACAAAAAACGAGGCCTCGAAACAAAGGTCAAGGAAGTGGGGTAGTTGCAAAGAAAGCGTCATGAATATTCAGGCTGAAGCAGACGACCATGATGACGAATCCCACGACCACCAAAGCGTACGCGAGTTTCCTCAAGACGACGAGCTGGCGCTGATCAATCAACTGCAAGGCCACCTGCTGCCGTTCAGACACCAGATGACTGCAGCCATCATTGTCCACTTCTTCTTCTTCTTCTTCGTGTGGTTGTTGGTCTGCCGTCGACTGACGGTGATCGAAGTAGCGATCCGGTTCTGAGAGGCTTGCGTTGGTGATGACATCTGCACTCGGTGGGATCTGCTCAGCAGGAAATAACTTGCGAAAGAATAGGCCCGGTAAGATGTATGAAATGGTGGTGCTGCCTGTGGAGCCTACAAATCCAAGAACCTTGTTGTCCGGGAATAAGGAAAGGAGAAAGTCAGCTTTGCTGTGTGGGACGAGGAAATACCAGCATTGATGCGAGAAAATATCCGACCCACCGTTTCTAATCTTTCTACGTTGACTGCAATGAGAAAGCTTCCCAACAGGAGAAAAGCAGTGATCCCAATGAATAGCTTCAGAGAGGCCGGTTCGTTGCTGAGGGGTCCATCAGGTCTTTCAACATCTGTTGATTCTACATCTTCTTCGCGATCGAGATCTTGGCTGGTAGTAGGAAGGGGGTGATGCATGAGTTCCCGGGAATCGGCTTGATTGCGCTTGTGGTCAATGACTTTTAAGACCGAGTTTCGACAGGGAAACAGTTGTAATGGGTATGAGAATAACACGAGAATCGAGATCATCAATTGTGAAATCGAAATCAAAATCGAGCTGTCATAATCTGAGATCAGGTTGGATGAAACCTGTTGTTGTTGCGCGAATTTGAATCAGTATCAGGCTGAAGTCTTTTCACAACGTGTCTGGACAATTGGTTCACCTTGGACCCAAAGGTTAAATATCCCAAGACTCCCAGAGTTTCATACGTCAAAACGGCACTCCCGATACACGTGACTAAAACCTTCTTCATTTGACGAGGTGAATTCTATATTTTTTTCCAAAAAAAAAAAAAATGAAGAGCATAAGCAATCCGTGAAATAATGCGAATCAGTGGTATTGCAGAGTTTGGAATCAAGAGTGTGTTCTATTTTTTTTTAAAAAAGAAGGAATCTTTGGAATGGAGATTGCTAACGTCAATCATTTCGTTGTGAACTGAGAATATGTTTTGAGCGCATGTATACCTTTTCGGATGATGTCAGAATAAAATAAGTCAACTGGGAAAATAAGTGCTGATTTCAAAAGAAAAATGTAGCAGTTGTGAAAGGGAGAGGAAAGAAAAAAAAAA